>JAUPFV010000004.1:29835993-30120993 GCA_036936605.1 Limnanthes douglasii subsp. nivea
GAGAGAGAGAGAGAGAGAGACGAGAGAGAGAGAGAGAGAGAGAGATGAGAGAGAGAGAGAGAGAGAGAGAGAGAGAGAGAGAGAGAGAGAGAGAGAGAGATGATTTATCTCCCTTAAGTTACAATGATTTTTAGCACTCACATACCTTAACTATGTTAACCAATTCCAACGACCATCCCGATTGATATCAAAATCCTAAAGATTTCTCTCGAGATGAGAATTTCAAATCATAATATGCTCACAGTGGTTGACCAAATATGTTTAGAGAAACCAAGGGTAACAAATCAGAAGGAGGCATTCTCCATGTTATCAGTCGCAACTCTCTACAATTTACTTGCGAGTGACCTAAGATTAAAATCTTCCTTCAATTTCAGAAGGGAGAAAAATCAATATTTAAAGTTCAGAAGTTATTTTCCTTATCTTATCAGTATTAATCGAGACACACCAGATTGAGTTGTCATTTTAATAATAATGAATTAGAAATACTTAATGATGACCAACTGATTCTAAGATTTTAAGTCTAGAATTTCAAGACCTCCCTTAGACAAGGACAAGGTCATAACAAACCATGCCACTTTAGCACTCGTAACCTTCATCTCGTGGCCACATTAGAGGAAACGACGTAGAGACTGAGAGATTTCTTTAAGAACTTTAGGGGTATGAATGAAGATTGAAGACCAATAAACCTGCCCAACGAAAAGGAAAATTTAATGACATCCCTTAAGTTACAATGATTTTTAGCACTGACATACCTTAACTATGTTAACCAATTCCAACGACCATCCGATTGATATCAAAATCCTAAAGATTTCTCTCGAGACGAGAATTTCAAATCATACTATGCCCACAGTGGTTGACCAAATATGTTGAGAGAAACCAAGGGGTAACAAAATCAGAAGGAGGCATTCTCCATGTTACCAGTCGCAACTCTCTACAATTTACTTGCGAGTGACCTAAGATTAACATCTTTCTTCAATTTCAGAAGGGAGAAAAATCAATATTTAAAGTTCAGAAGTTATTTTCCTTATCTTATCAGTATTAATCCAGACAAACCAGATTGAGTTGTCCTTTTTAATAATAATGAATCAGAAATACTTAATGACGACCACCTGATTCTAAGATTTTAGGTCTAGAATTCCAAGACCTCCCTTAACAAGGACAAGGTCATAACAAACCATACCACTTTAGCACTCATGACCTTCATCTCGTGACCACATTAGAGGAAACGACGTAAAGACTGAGAGATTTGATGAAGATTGAAAACCAATAAATCTGCCCAACGAAAAGGAAAAAAATTAATGATATTTGGAAGTCTAAGAGGCAATACGGGTCATTATTTTATCTAGAAGGGGTCGATAATAGTTATGGGAAAATCAACACATGAGAAGGAGGACGCCAAGGTATTTAACTATAAGAGAGCCTACGTTTAAACCAAATATATTGATCAAATCCAATCTAAGAGTGTGGTTAACCCCAAAGAGGAAGATATGGATTTTTTGAGGTTTGGATTTAAGGCCCGAGAAAATGAATATATCTTGAACACCGTCCTTGATAAGATTCAGAGAATTAATGTCACCATAACAAAAATAAATTAGGTCATCTACAAACTAAAGGTTGATAATATTAAGCTTATGACACTTCCAATGGAAATCAAAGCTCGCATTACTTTTCTCCTTAAGGATACTAGAGAGAACTTATACTGCAAAGATGGACAAGAAGGAGGATAAGGAATTACATTGTCTAAGACTCTTCTTTTTTTTGAAATTCCCGTAAGGGTCGTCGTTAATATTCACGGTATAATACGACTGATCGTCTCTTCTGGGAAATTCATGACCACAAAGATGTCAAGGATAAGATGTCAGCGAACATTGTCAAATTTTTTTATCACGTCGATTTTAAAAGCGACCATCGGACCCTTATATTTAGTCTGGTATCCCCTAAGAAGCATTTGTGAGAGGAAGATATTATCTATAATATTAAGGCCTCCCAATAAAGCTGTTTAAGATTTTTCAATCAGATAAGAGAAATAATCCTTGATCATATCCGTTAGGATCTTAGAACTATTCTTGTCAACCATATTGCAACATGCAATTGACCTGAAGTTCTTTGCAAAAGAGGGGAAATTCTGGTTAAGGATAAATAAAATGGTAGCGGCATTCTTATAAGACTTAAAATGACCTGAGTAAAGAACATTAAGATCCCATTGCAAATATCGTTTCTAATAATCTCCAAAAAGTGCTTGAAAAATCCAGCTTTGAAGCCATCAAGCCCCGATGATTTATCGTTATAAACACTAAAAATAAAAAATTTAATTTCTGTGCAAGTAATAAGATGAACCATCGATGACCTTTCATGAGAATTCACTTTAGCAGAAATAAGAGAGGAGGTACGAGCGAACCCATGGTAACCGGAGAGAAACCTAGTGCCTAGAAGGTTTGAAAAATAGTTGACTAAAACGCTCCTTATCCCGTTTGGAGAAGTGGGAAGTTCCCCGTTACTATTAGAGATAAATACAATTTTATTTTTTAAGATACAATATTTGATACTATTATGAAATAATTTACTTTTCTAGTCTTTAATCTTGTGCCAAATCTCTTTAGAATTCTGTTTGTAGAAATATTCATTGGCTCAACTAAGGAAGATACATAAAAAATAACTAGTTATCTCCTCATAGATTAGAGAGGGATTCATGGGGTCATTACAAGAGATTGGGTCGAAAAAAGTTGGTTTTGGGAATTTAACACCCTATATCTAGTATTGTTATATTCTTTCCGACTAAGATCATAGAAGGCTACTTAAATCCTAGTGAGATTTTGGGTAACTAGTCCCATACCATGGGCAGAATTCGGAAGGTTCCAGAAAAAAATACACCAACTCGTTGAAGGAAGTACGAGTTTACCATATATTAAAAACTTTAAATGGTTTTTTAATACGCGATCTAGGGGAACCAAAAATAAGTTTTAGAGCAAACGAGAGGTGCAAACTACTTCTGCTGAAAATGAGAGATGTTTAAATTTTGATATGCAAGCTAGAGCTAAAGTAGAGAAATGCATCAATATTGATCTTGGATATATGAAATGAACTCTTGGTAAGACTCATAAGAGTTTTAAAATGTCTTGAAAGATGAGTGTAAGTTAAAGTGCTCCGTAAATGATTATTCTCTAGTCGTGATAGTAGTTTCACATGAACTGGGAAAGGTTTCCACCAATATCAAGAAGGAAGAAAAGCTTAGAGAATTTGAGCGCCTGAAAAAATGAGGAATTTCTGAAGAAGATGAACGTTGTTGGGGAATTGCCTATTGTCAAAATAAAATAGACTTGTGAAGAAAAGGTATATAGAGAGAATCCACAAGTTGAACTAGATTATTTATAGAATATGATACTGGCTAAGAACATATCATATATATATATAATATATATATATATATATATATATATTACTTGGAGTACTCATTTTATTAAGAGTAAACGTCTAAGATATTTGGGAAAATAAGAAGTTAATGGATTTTCTTCAACTCAAAGTAGAGGCTGCAAATAATTCTTTTCACTAAGCCGAGACTACTCTTTGTCGCTAATCTTTCTCTTGTAATTATTGTTGAAAGTACAAACGCTTCCACTTTAAAGATTGAGAACAAAAAATATCATTCTATTGTAACCAAAATTGGAAATAATCCTTTTTAGTAATTAAAACTGAAGTTGTTGTTGTGTTTTCTCATGTAATCTATGACAACATGCTAAAGTTATTGTTCCTGCTAAACAAACTGATTATTCATAGTAATTTATGTTTTTTCGTTGCTGTAGTTTTGTTATTTGTATCTCATGAGGAAAATGTTGTTGAACCTAAATCCTTAGAAAGTTGGGGGATTTTCCGATATGAATCTCCATTTCTTATTTTACTTTATTTATTTTATTTTTGACTGAGTTCCCGCTTTCTGCTTCAACTTTTATTGAAAAATATGTTAAATATAAGTTTCATCTTACACATATGTTCTCTTGTTTTTTCGCTTTAATTTAAACTTGAGTACATGGTTCTTGGTTCCATATGAGAGTCTGGGGTGAGAGATGTAGACTTATTAAACTGTATCAATCCTGGTGATCTAAGATATCACTCTATCCTTAACTTGGAGGAATACAATGCATTGTGGGTAGTTTCCGTTGAAGTTCTATTAAGCCGAGAGAATTAATATATTCATTTAAAACTATGACATTTCTCAACGTGGAGGAATGAAATATATTTTTGAGACTTTAGTATTCCAATCCAAGTAATCAATTCTGAAAGTAGAGAGTTTTTTTTGTTTTTTTTAAACTTGTGAGCCCCTAAATGTATAAGATTACTTTTTAAATTATTTAGAAACTTTTATTGTTTATTAGAGTGGATGGTGATGAGTTAAAACTTCTTCAAAGAAAATGACAATGAAATTTAAGATTGAACAACTCAAGAATTATAGAGAAACAAAGAAAAGCCATCATTACTCATAAATCAAACACTCTCAAATGAAGGTTTACAACTCTATTTATAGAATTTTCTAAGATCTAAAATTAATAGATGAGTGACATGTGTAAATATGACCACTTGATAATCATCGAAGAAATAATTTGTTATAGATATTTTAGTTTTGACTAATATACCCTCTAACTACATAGGGTGATTAAACAATATTACTAGACTAATTCTTGATCGCCTTAACCCGTCTTTATCGTCTTTGTTTATTTATCTTTTTACCTAGTATTCCAAGTCATTGAAATTCATCCCATCTTAATTTACTTCATCGTTTCCTTCTCTTTTTACCTAACACATATATATATATTCTTTACCTTAATCACCTTAGTCATTCTTTATCTCTTTCTTTTTTACTTAACTTATCTTAATTATCCTTCATCGTGGTTCATAATTAAATGCTATTTATCTTTAATTTTATATTACTTCTATACTAATTTAAATATTAATTTTAATTAATAATGAATTAAATACTTTTATTTAGTTATTTTTGATTTATTAGAAAATTGAGAGAAAAATTGAGCTAATGCAAATAGTAGCTACAAGTGAAGTGGATAATTAAAGCCAATGACTTAAAGATACATAAATAAAAAAATAAGGAACAGAAGAAGAAGTAATATTTGGAATTAAAGAAAACATAAGAGGAAACGACTTGGTCTTCTAAGTATAAATTATATATCTTATTATTTAATTTTTTTAAAAATAATTTTATTTTATTTGATGAGAGATATACTTTTATTCATAAGAAAAAATGTTTTAATTTCAGAAAATAAGGTTTAAAAAGAATAAAACGTTTTCTATAAATAAACCTTACACATCAAACACGAGAAATACATAAAGTGAAGAAGTACACTAGACATAGTGTTTTTCACCTTTTATCCTCAGTTCTTATGTTTCTTTTCGGTTCTATTATTAAGATTATGCTTAGTATGAACTAAAATATTTGTTTCTCGAGGTTATAAATATATGATTATTCATTTATTTATTTATGAATTATATTTTTATTTTTTATTTTTTCTTCACATATTTTTTTGTTATTAGTATTAAAACTATTTCATTTACTTTCATATGAGATTAACTAATTAATAATAGATTTAGATTGAGACCGAGAGGTAAAATCTACTTCAGATCTTTACTAATACCACTATATTAAATGAGTAGTACGATACACCAATGATATAGTGAATACTGAATTAGATTCTTAGATTTTATAATCTAATTATATGAGGTATATAACTAGAGATATAACCAACCTTACAAAAAGATTAGCTGTGTGAGATCAAGAAATGATCACAACACTCTGAAAGACGATCCGACTTTAAAACAAATATGCTTAGATTTAATTTGATTAATGGTCAAAATTCAAAATAAATTATATATGCATGGTCAAAAGATCATAAAATAGTTTCCTCATATTGATTTAAACTTTAGTTTACTTTCAATATTTACTTTTCATTTATTAAGTCTTTTTCCTGCATAAAATCTTAATCCTAAGGATCACAAATTAAATTTTTGAATTATATTAAATTTTTGAATTCTGTTTTTTAACTAACAATTTTTTATATTCAAATTTAGATTTAAATTAAAGTAAGATTATATATATATATATTGATAATTCCCGGGTTTGAATAGTCATTAAAACTACAACGTAAACCACACACTTGTGATTTTTCATTAAAGTTTTGGTACCGTTAGCGGAGAATTAATCTTAATTTTTTAGATATATTAGTTTGATATATTTTTATGCAAATTAATTTTTAATTAATTAATTTATTTATTTATTTTATTTTTACAAATCTATACAGTAACCATGGTGTCGAAAGAGTAGTACAAGATAAACTTGTTGCAAGATGAATCTTTGACTATGTTAATCCATTACTTATAGGATTGATTCCAAGAATAGTATGACCAAAAGTGAATGCAACACATTTCATGATAAAATCAGCATTAATAAATATGATATCTATCAATATGTTTTCCGGAGACTCAAAACAATGTATTATTGGGGAATAATAAACTGACGACTGACATTACGAGTGAAGGGTCTCTAACAAACAAGACGCCAAATGAAGCATATAATTTATTGGAGTTGTCGTCTACCAATAATCATAGATCTGAAAAGTAGGTCGGGGTGTACACAATAAACATTGAGATAATCCTTCAAGCAAAGATAACCACACTTGAGCACCAAATGGACCAACCGAAGATGAATTCGGTTGAAGTATAAAAACTTGAAGCTTACCATTTATCAATCACAAATCAATTTGCAGTCCTAAATGATGCAATTTATGCAAGAATATCCAACAAGGCTAACGAACATATTATAATAATAATGGACATCAAGTAGTCAGAAGCAAAATCCATGTTTTTGGTAGAAAAACAATGATAACGTTTGTAATCAAGAGAATTTAAAAAAGATTGAAAATAAATCAACCTTTGAGAACAATTTGAACAAGTTTGTTGAATCCTCTAACACTCTCTTTTATAAGAATGAATCAAGAATGAAAAATATTAAAGTATTAGGTCAGAATCATGAAGCCAGCTTGAAGAATTTAAAGATTTGATAAGGGGAACTACACTATATGATGACATCTAGAATTCAAGGAACTTGGGCAAACAATATTGAAAATAACCCAAAGAAAGTAAATGTAATCCCAGTAAGAACAAATCGATAAATAAGTCAAAGAGAGGATCCATTCGATGAAAGATAAATAACTAATCGAAAAAAGTAGTAGAACTAGAAGCTGAACGTACCATAAGACCTATTTGTCGTGACCAAGGTGAACTTGATTGCGATAAAGAGGCCTTTTACCGTTGCAAAACCTCATATGATTCCGACCAAGATGAGATACATGAAAAAATATACCTTTATCACAATATACCTTCGAATGATCACAACTAAGGTGAGATACCTGATAAAACTTCATCTGATAACGATAGGATTTGTGTGAATGCGGCAAAGAGACAACAACTCACAAAGAGTATATTTATCACGTAAAACCAAGAATTGATTATGACAAAGGAGAAACTACTAAAGATGGGCCTTATGATTGTGACAAAGTAATCTTTGATCGCGACAAAGGAGAACTATAAATATTGAGCCTTTTGATTGCAACAAAGAGGAACTACTAACACTGATCCTTCTGATCGCGACAAAGAAATATGTGATCGCGGAATACAACTTTCTAATCGTGGACAAGACTCTTCTAATCACGAAAAATGCCAAATAACTAACACAAGTAAAGTTTATCGTGGAAATAATATCCATGATCACAACCAGATCTCTAGTGATTGTGACAAGTTAATGTGTAATCGTGACCATAACAAGTTTTTCGAAGAAAACAATACAATGAATTAGTTGATGGAAACAATGTTTCCAGTACTCATAATAATATCTCAGAGGTAACCTAGAGCCTTCCAATCTCAAAATATGCACCCCAAATGCCATACGAAGCCAGAAGAAGAAGGAAAACACTAACAATCAATTTTCTAAAATTTTTAAACTATTTAACAGCTTAGAAGTGAATATGTATTTTGCAGAGTTAGTAGAGCAAATTCCTGAATATAATAAGGTTCTCAATCATGTCAGTTTACACAAATGTAATTCAAAGAAGTCGAGACAATTATGGTGACAAAAGAATGCAATGCACCGATTCAGAATAAGTTTCCACCAAAACTATAAGATCCATTGAGTTTTACTATTCCTCGTAAATTTGACGACTTAACTTTTGAAAAGGGTTATGTGAGTTAGGTGTTAACATAAAGTTAATGCATCTTTTTATATGTATAAAGTTATGAATAGATGAAATAAAAGCTACAACTATTTCTTTATAGTTAGCTGATATATTTATTGCATATCTTAAGGGTATAATAGAAGATGTTTTGATTAAGATTGATAAATTTATCTTTCTTTTTTATTTTATAATTTTAGACATAGATGAAGATAAATTTGTACCTTTTATTTTAGAAAGACCTTTTTAAACTACTTTTAGGACTGTGATTGATGTTGAAGATGGAGAAC
Organism: Limnanthes douglasii subsp. nivea; assembly: GCA_036936605.1. Lineage (NCBI taxonomy): Eukaryota > Viridiplantae > Streptophyta > Magnoliopsida > Brassicales > Limnanthaceae > Limnanthes > Limnanthes douglasii. Next base: position 29,844,512 of record JAUPFV010000004.1, read on the forward strand.
CGATCATTAATGTAGGAGATGAACATGTAAAATTTAGTGTATTAGAATCCTTAAAATTTCTAAAAGATATCAATGCATATTTTTCAGTTGACGTGTTTGATAATTATATAAACAAATGCGTACATGAGTTATTACCTTCTTTTACTTTAGAAAGTTCTCTAGTGCATGCTAGACTAGATTGATCTGTAATTAAAATTGAAGAGGTAAAAAAATATGTTGAGGATTTGAATAATCTACCTACTTAACCTTTGAATATTCAGATATTAGAGCTAAAATCACAAAAATTTGAAACATCTAAGCTAGAGTTACAACCTCCACCCTCACGTTCACTAGATGTCTTTTTGAACGCACCTTACAATTGTCCTCTCGTTACTAATGTATCTTCGACTTATGCAGATAAAGAGGATTTGGTAAAAGTGCTAAGACAACTCAAAGAAGCCATAAGTTTGGCGATAACGGAGATAAGAGAGATCAAACCTTCCAATTATCATATTAAGATTTTAATGGAGAAAGTTTACAATTTGCTAACCAATTATTAGGAGCGACTTAATCCATCAAGAAAGAAAGAGTGACTTCTAGACACTAATCGTAGTCTAAATTAGGAAATTATGACGTTTCAAAGAAGAATATAAAATTGTACTTGGATATCTTATTCCAAAGAATGGGGTTTGTCCTATGAATGGAGATCATATTAACCATTATTACTATCAAGGAGTAGTTAATGACGATCGAGTGTCAATTACTCTGCATGTTCCAGAATGAGAACCCCGAAAGGCCGAGCTACTGAATATAATCGAAGCGCTGATTGTGAGACAACCAAATGTAATTTTTATATTTATTTTATTTTTTATATTTATTTTCATCTTGCTTTTAGTTACTGTTTTATGTCTTGTGTACTATTGTGTTTAACTATCACGTTGTATTTTATGATGCTTTAATTTTCTATATATCATATTTTTTTATTTTCTTTTAACTGATATAATAATTAGATTCTAACAAATAGTTTTCATAGACATATAAAAAAATAATTCATTTTTAAGTTTATATGTCTTTTGGAATATATTATCACTTAATGACTTAAGCCAACTAGTTTTAGATTTATTGACTATCACATAGAAAAATGATGATAATTTTTATATATATATATATATATATATAATTAAAAATTATTAGAAATTATTAATAATATGTTTAAAAAATATTCAATTATATAGTATATAATGAAAGTTTATTTTTTTTAAAACAAATTGAAAACCTTTTGATTTCTTCAAATTTTTATCTATAATATGTGGTTAGGAGCTTTTCACTTGTTTCGTTAGATTCTTTTGAAATTAAGAAATTTGGTCTTGAAGAAGAAGAAGAAGTATATTTTTAGGATCACAAACTAAAAAAGGGATTATAAAACCATGAAATGTTCTACTTCTTCAAAATCTAGTAAATATTCAACTTCTGAATCTGAACTATCCTTGTCTTGTTCAATTAGTGATCACTATCATAAGAAGAGAAAGAGTTATCATGATAAGTGTCGGTCAAAGAAATATTCTAACCGATATCACAAATTAAGAAAACAAGACTCTACAGATAAAATAAAGCATCAAAAGAATAAAGGAAAAATAAAGCTCTATGAAAAACATGAAGGGACGAGGAAACCATATCATAGACCATCTAGTGAGTCATCAATTCTCTATTCATATAAAGAAATGCCTTATAATGGTATAATTGAATTCTGCAGGGGTCGATCAAGAAATTTGATATGTTTTGGATGGCTTTACTGAGACAGTTTGTAAGCAGCAAATAGCTTAGAGGAATTAGAGACATAATAATCCATTTTCGACAGTTCGCTGGCGAATGTATGAAGGATTATACCAAACTTTTTGTATAAACTGAAAATGGTTTGTAAGACTGCTTTGAAAAAATAGTTATAGTTTCTTTCAGGAAATGGCTCATTGCTGGGGAATTAACTGATATTGTTAAAGAAAACAATGATTTGGGGAGGTTTGTTATCACAAGTTAAAAATTAAATTATGGTAGAAGAAACGAAGATATTAAAGATGCATGGTTAATCCAAAAGTACTTATTCTAGCTCTCAACATCAAATTAAGTTATCGTCCGAAAGATTCTGGATAGAATTCCCATTGAGCTAAAGTTAGACAATAATCTAAAGAAAAACAATTTAGACCTCAGGGAAATCAGTGGGTCCAGCCTGATCACTTTGCATAGTTGACTAAAAATGTTCCAACCACTTATGAAAAAATCAAAGAATTTTGTACAATTTTGAAGCCTACCACCCATTCAAACTCTAAAGAATAATCGGAATACAGGATTTTATAGGTATGATAATGCTACCAAGGATTGAATTACTTCAAAGAAAGAAATCCAAACTTTGATCGAGAATGGAAAAATAACCACTTTTGTTAAATCACAAGTGGGAAATAGACTATTAACACTAGTAGTGAAACAATTTTCTATTTGAAGGGAAGCCATAGAAATAACTCATAAACAAGAAAATACTATGGTGATTGCCGAACAATATCAATAACTTGATAATGATTCAAAGTATTTGGATCCTGATCCAGATCGAGGCCCGATTATGATGATACGTGAAAAGAAAGGGAAGGTCTCCAAATTGTGTCAATCTTTTGAATTAGCAACTCTGTTCGAGGTGGATACTGTATCAGCCCCATCGAGCTCGAAATAGGCATATAGTTAGCTTGACTAGCTAGTTATAAAGGAAAATGTTTATCCATCTATATCAGAATTCAATACCATTTATTGTATCCGATAAGGATGATCTGAGAGATGTTGCTGGGCCACATGAGGATGATGTGGTGATTGGGGCTGCAGTTGAAAGAATGTAAATTTAAAGGACTTTGATTGACTCGACCAACTCGATTACATTTTTGTTTTTATTTACTTATAAGCAAATAAGAAACCCACCTGTCATTTTCTGATTGAATAGAACCATAGTAGGATTTAGGATGTGGTTGGGGAGTTTAATGGAGAAAGTGTCCTCGAAAAAAAACCATTTAAAACGATATTTAGAATATTTTTTGTGGTGGTTGATGGTCCAACTCCTCACAATGCCATCTTTGGCAGATCATGGTTATCAATGATGCATGATCTTGCGTCAACAATTCACCAATGTTTGAAATATGCAGCTGTGGGCCAGGTCGAAGTTGTTCGAAGTATCCAAAAGTGGATACACAATATTATGTCATTGCTTTGACCCCCAAAGCATTAGAGAATGAGGCAACCAACAAGGAATAATAATTACTAGATTCCTCTTCGGATTCAAGCAAAATAGATAATCCAAGAGAGACTCCTAGTGTGGTTATTCTGGATGAAAAAATATGTTGTTCAATTTTTCAGATGGACGCTTTTCAGATGGAAAATATGTTAGGATTGAAGCTAAATTACAATCTAAAGTAAATGAACAATTTTTGTTGTTCTTATCAAAGAAGTTTCATATGTTTGCTTGGTGTACTAAGGATGTAACAGGTGTACCTGCAATTACTATTTTCCACAAGCTAGCTATATGACCCGATGTATGCCTTGTTTTAAAAAACAAGAGAGAATTATCTATGGAACATTCTGAAGTCATTGTTAAAGAGGTAGATCAATTGAACAAAGTTACGCATATTCAAGATTCTCAGTACCTATTATAAACTGAAAAACCAGTATTTGTAAGAAAAAATAGAAAATGGCATATGTGTTTTGATTTCATTGACCTATCGATTTGAAGTTAAATATGGAGCAGTGCACATTCATAGTACAATCCGTAAATATTTGAGGTATGTTATAAGTAAATAGGGGATTCAAGCTCATCCATCGTAACCGTGTACATTACTCGATATGGACCCTCTCAGATCTACCAAAGAGGTTCAAATACTGACCGAAAGATTAGTTGCGTTGAACAAATTTATATTAAGATATTTAGATATGTGTGTACCTTTTTTCCAAGTTTTAAGAAAAGTTAAAGAGTCTAATTAGTGTCTAAATTGTGTTGATGCTTTTGTTAAAATTAAAATATGGTTGTCTTCGCCAGAGACATTAACCAAGCTAATAACGGGTGAAATGATCTATATTTACTTACCAGTATCTGATTACGCAGTAAATGCAATTTTGGTTCGGGAAGTTGATGGTCACCCCTGTTTACTATGTTAGAAAAAGCCCATTGGATATTGAAAAAATGTATTTGAAATGACAAAAGTTGCCTTTGGCACTTGTGATAGCAGCCATAAAAATGAGACCCTATTGTCAAGCATACTTTATTGTTGTTTGAACCTTTTTACCATTTAAAAATATTCTGACAAACACGGATGTATCAGGTCGGATGACCAAGTCGTCTGTTGAATTCTAAAATTATAATATTGATTTTTCTCCTCAAACTGCAATCAAGGCATAAGCTCTAATAGACTTTTATGGTTAAATTCCATTCTGAGCGACCATATATTGAATCCACTCGAAAAACACATGAAAGAATGGGTAGTTCGAACATATGAGAGGTCAAGCATGTCGGGTTGTGGGCCATGAATTTATTTACTATCTTTTTTCGGAGATTCGATGTACTAAGGAATACGATTTAGTTTTAAAGCATCAAATAATGAAGCTGAGTATGAGAAAATAATAGCAGGGCTAAAAAATTTGCCCAAATTTATGGTGTCAAAATATAATGATTGATAAACAATTTGCAACTACTTATACATCTTGCTCAAGGCTAATCCAAAGCTAGAAAAGATCAGTTGGTAAAATATTTACAGTTATTGAAGGAAACATCAACTTTTTTCAAATATGTAGAGTATGAGCATGTGCCAAGGGATGAAAATTCGATGGTTGATTCCTTAGCTACTATTAATTACTCCAAAGCGTATCCATAAACCTAAATTAAAAAAATGCCATTCGATATTAGCAAACTTTAAATTTGGGACAATCACTGAGGAAAGTTTTCAAGTCTCAGCAACAAGAAATAGAGACTGAAGGCATGAGATTAAAGAGTTTATTACTAAGGGAAGTTTTCCCATTGATAAAGTGTTGGCTAAGAAGTTACGGTTTAAAGCAAATGACTTTCTAGTTTTGAGGGATGTCCTTTATAAGAAATCATTCGGCATGCCTTTGTTACGATGCCTTGGGTTTAATGAGACTCAAGTAATTCTATATACATTACATGATGGGTAAACTTCTACCCGCTGTGGCTATAAAATTTTAACCAAAAAATTTATATTGGCATGATATTATTGGTCTTCCATCATGAGAGATGTTAAAGAGTTAGTCAAACAATGTGATCTTTGCCGAGATTTGCAAATGCAATACATATACAAGAATTACCACTAGAATAAATATTTGAAGCGATACCTTTTGATAGATGAGATCTCAATTTAGTAAGACCCGTACCAATGGCATCCAAAAGTTGTCAAACTATTATAATATTAGTTGATTATTTTTCCAAGTAGGTGGAATCAATACCTCTCTCCGGTACAACATCCAAAACAGCTATAGAATTTATCATCTTCAACATATGTTGCACATTTAGGATCCCTAAAATCATTAGAACATATAATGACCCTCAAATCAAAAATAAGACATGGATATTTTCTGTAATTCGAGAAGAATTTGACATTTCTTCTATTTACCTTTCCACCGTCAGGCTAATGGGAAAGTAGAAGTTATCAATGGGACCATTCTGATCGGGTTGAAGAACAATTTAGAAGAGGCAACATGTAAGTGGCCAAATTAGTTACAAGAAGTGTATGGGCCTATCGTACTACCCTCGAACTGTAACTCAAAATCTCATTTTGCTTTGGTTTATGAGATGGATACGATAAAAATGGTCGAATATACCCTCCCATCTTTCCGAATTGAAAGTTATTTTGAAGAAGATAACGATGCAACTATAAGATTTGAACTAGATTTGATTAAGGAAAGAAGAACCATAGCTCATTTGAGAGCTGTTTATTATCAAACCTTGATGAGAAGTAGATATGCGTCTCGAATTCAAAGAAGGGAGTGTGAAGTAGGAGACAAGGAGCTAAAAAAGTTTTTTTACATACCAAAGACAAAACTTTAGGAAAGTTGATACCAAATTTGGAGAGGAAAGTTGATACCAAATTTGGAGGGGCCGTAAACGGTAAATGAAAAGGTCAAGCCTAGAACTTATCGCTCGCGGAGGTTTTAATGAGGTATCTAAACTACTTGAAATCTATCGAGTTTGATTTAAACCTTTCCTATTTTATTTTATGCTCTGTATATCTTTATGGTCATGTTCACCTTTTAATGGATTACCTTCGAATGATTGAAGTAATTATTTTGTTTACCTTCGAACGGTTTAAGTAATTAATTTGTTTACCTTCAAATGGATTATCTTCAAGTCGTTGGAGTAATTATAACTGTTTACCTTCAAATAATTGGAATGGATAATTGGTTTACCTTCGAATGAATTGCCCTCAAATTGTTGGATTAATTAATTGATATACCTTCGAATAAAACAAAATTCGACTAAATTAAATGCGAATGGATAGATAAATCAATTATGATAATAAGAGGTTTAAAAGAAAAAAGCAATATTGATTCATTGATAAGACAACAAATATGCCTTGGATAAACTAAAGACTCACTTAAAATCCAAACATAATAAGAAAAATGTTACATAAATATGAACTATCGCATTTAACATGTCTTCCCTTACTATCTTTAGAACTACCGGTATTTAAATCCATTGATGCTTAACTAATCAACTATGTACATATCATTGGTCCATAGTTATCTTTTTACCAAAAACATCTGTTTTTTCATCCTTATGCTATTAGTAGGTTAAACGCATATATAGATTTTTATTTTTTTTATAAATCTATAAAACTAAAATTGAAATCGATCCTATTTTGAATCAAAACAATATGAAAAGTTATTAGCGATACCTTTATTATAATGAAATATATCTGTTTAAAAAAGAAAATTAGTGCCAAGCAGCAATGAAATCATATGCACCAGTTGAACCATTAAATAACCAAATCCCTTGATCCGTTGCCTTCCAATCACATCTGTGGTATTTGTCACAAGCTTTCCTTATATGTGAATCCCCAAGGTAAAACGCAATAAAATATAGGGATTCCCCGTCTTTGTATCCGTTGCACCAAAAACGGGTTGACAACGCCGGAAAAGCTACCTTAAACTGCCACGAGTAGTCTTGACCGAACTGCACTACATGTTCACCTAAATCGTCATCATTTGATCTGCACCGCACCGATATCGAATGCTTCGAATCCAAACTATTCGTTATACTCACTCTGATTTTTTGAAAAGACCATATCAATTTCTCACTTCCAAGTTCATCACCTGAACAAAAAAATATAAAAAACGAACCGATTGGCATTGCAATTATATATAAAAGTATAGAACTATAACTTGCATCGTAGTTTTCATTCATATTCGAATGTTACATGTTCAAATCAAGAAAGCGTTGGCAGAATAAAAAAAAAAAACTTCATTTTTTTTTAGGCGCTCGTGTGCTCCACCAATTCAACAATTTTTTTTGGACCATGTTTGGTTTTATATTTGCTTAAAACCATTAGTGTTTTTTAAAATTATTTGAAGCTTTATTTTTCTTTTATAAAAAATTAACTTAGCTTAAAATAACAATAATAGTGATAACCTTGGAGTCTTTTTCCATGGGAAGTTTGTATTAAGGAAACAAGAACAATGAGGAGAATGTAGCTTTTGAATTTCATTAGAAAATGCATAGTGTTTTATTCTTACTATATATAGACCATAGCAATTAGGAATACAAATATAAAATTTGGTTGTAAGATATATAGAAAACGTAATATCAGAACCTTTATTTGATCTGATGCCAAAATTCAGCGAAAACGTCTAAAATGACATTAATTACAGGGCAGTTACTTTATATTGTCAAAGATGTAATAAATATCCTAAACAATACTATACAGTACCTGAATAAATGTACTCATCAACTTTATATATACTCATAAAATTTAATATATGTTTTGGGTGGTTTATTTTTTTTTTTTGCTTGTTAAAGATAGTAACGCTTTATTGGTAACTCATTTTATATTTGGTGTTTTTGCTTTAGTTGGTAATAATTTTTTTTAAAAGTTAAAGTGAGGGAAGAAGAGAAAGTTTTTTTTTTCAATTTTTTTTTGACTTTTGTTATTATTTTTGAAATTTTATATTAAAATTATGTTATATGTATTATATTTTTATTAATTGGTATAAAATTTGGAATTGATTTTTTTTCTCTCGTGATCTTAGCTAAGTTTCTAAGGAGTTAAAGTTATATATATCTTTAAGGAAGTTGACTTCAAGTAACTATTCAACTATTACATTTTTATCTAATACATCACTTTGTTTTTATTACTATTTAATATCTATCCTATCTATATATGTCAGTGTAGTATCTAATTTTTTTTAATAATATTTCAAATACTCTCGAACCAAAATTTAACATTTGTTTTCTTTTAAACTTGAACTCTATTAATTAATTGGGAACCAATTAACAAGATTTGAAAGTTTACGGACTAAACCAAAACATCTAGATCTAAACAATTAAAAAATATTTTGAAACAATCAAAAGCGCCAACAAGGCTACGAAAAGAAGATTTATCGCTCCAGCACCGAATTCGACAAAACTATCATTTTTAAAAATTTGTCTTCAATCGACACAACAACAAGAAGAAACCAGCATAGCAGAGATTGTAAAGCTTTAATGTCAATTTGAGTTATTAAATATGAGAGCAATATGAAGAAACAACAACCGATATTGAGGATGAAGAAGATGAACAACTACTCGAGGACGCCATCTTGCAAAATCAGCAAAGAGAAAGGTTAGTTAGTCTATATCTTCAATCCTAATATACCAAGTGCCTAGGCTTTCAAGGAGAACGATAACTATCATTTTATTAGGAATTTGAGTTTTGTTGAAGTTTGTCTTGTAGCCTCTGTTCAAAATGTCCTTAGCAATCTAGTCAGCAGGAACGTGGTTCCCGAAAAATATGATTGATATTCATTATAGTAGATATTAGAGCTCTGCAGCATTTTACAATAAGTTCAAGGAACCAAGGAGAGTTTCCTCTTAGAAGCATTTCAGCCAGAATTTTTGAGTATGTTTCGATATCTAACAAGGTTATTCAATTAGATTGGGAAAGAAGAATAGCATCCAACAAATCCCTACATTCAACCACAATAGGTGACTATCTGCCATATAGTCTTCTATAACCAGCCACAATATCCCCATTCTAATCTCTGATCGGCCCTCCATCACTGGCTTCACCAGTGTAACTGCTACAACCATTAGAATTTAGTTTTTACCTGTTGGATTTAGATAGATTCAATTTCAAGAAAATGGCTAATCTAGGTTTTGGTAGGTGATTTATACGGCTTAGGTGAGCAACAATACCCGACATTTCCCCAATGTTATATTTTCATCATGATAGCATGGTCAAGCCCATAAATAATGTGTATGACTTGATCAATCACTGAATTGGCAGAAAAATGATTGATCCAAGTGCTTACTTTTATTCCCATCAGACCAGATTATCCAAGACATTACCATAGGGAGAATTGTTCTGATATAAGTATCCTTATTTGTAGACTATAACAATTCCTTATCATATGTGCGAAAGTCATACTTCTGCCGAATCCGATTTGAAGATAAAAGCAAAGAAGAACCAAACATCCCAAGCTTTAAGGCACTGAATGAAAGTGTGATTTATTGATTCAGCATCTTCACAATGCTGACATTTAGAGGCCAGTTGAAAATATTTTTTTGGAGCATAGAATCAATAGGTAGACATCTGTTTATAGTTCTCCAAACCAAAAAGGAACATTTTTTGGAGTAATAGGATTTCACAGTTTTGTAAACAGATTTGACTTGTTGTTTTTCTGTCTAATGCCACTCTATGTGTCTTTAGTAGTGAAGTTACCAACTTTAGACATAACCCATTTTATAGAGCCATTAGATGAGTTTAGAAATATCTTCACAATTTTTTCCATAGTAGTTGTGGAAACATTTCCTTGAAGCCTAGACAAATCTCGCTAAACATCAGCCCAGTAGTCTTTAACTATAGTAGGAAAATACCAAGCTTTATCTTATGTTGTGTCAAAGAGAATGAAAGGATTAGGAGTACACCATCGATCAATCCAGAAATCCACTTTTCATTCACCTACATTCCAGTAAATGAAAGGCTATACTTTATCTCTGATGCTGATTAGGTATTTCCAAATTTAGAACTTCTGTTAGGCTTAGGATGAGTAAGAGGATGAAAGGTATTGCAGTAAATTGATTCTATTAGCTTAGCCCAAAGAGATCTCTATTCTATGAAAATAAAGCAAATCTTGCATGAGAATGATTCATAAACATCATTAAGGTATCTAAGGTTAAGTTCACCCTCTTCGTAAGTTTTACAGATCTTTGACCAGAAGGCCCGAAGTGATATCATTAGATCCCCACAAAAACCTATTGCAAACCACATTGATATGTTGTATTGTAGTTTTAGGCAGAACAAAATGCTGCAGAGTGTAGGTAGGAATAATGCTTAGTACACATTGAACCAGAGTGAGCCTTCCTTCATATTTTAGATTGATACGTTGTATTATAGTTTTAGGTAGAACATAATGTTACAGAGTGTAGGTAGGAATAGTTTTTAATACAGATTTTCAAAACTGATGACTCTGTTATTGTTATTAATAGTTGTACCCAGGTATTGCATAGGTAGAGCATTGTGGTTGAAAGCCAGGAATATTTTCCAGACTTTGAATCCTGGAATTGATAATTTTAGAAGGCACGATAATCTTTTATCTGTTAATTTCCTGTCTTAATCTCTCTTGGTAATGAATCCGGAAATTGTTAAGCTTGTTGATTGAAGAAGAGTTACCATTGCAGAAGATTATAAAATCATTCGTGAAAGCCAAACAAATTATGCACTTGTTTCTCATGTTCTTGAATCTTATTGAAGGATCTTGAATAACCATCTGCTTAATACCTCTGACCAGATACTCTTCAACCAATAAAAAATACTTGGAGACAAAGGGTCTTCATGTCTTAATCCATTCATTTATTTAAAAACAAAACCCTTCAGCTCACCATTAACAATGATGAAAGAATGAATGTTACTGATATTCTTGTGAGTTAAGTCTTGAAACTGGTTATCAAACCCAAAATCAGAAAGAATCCTTAGGATAAACTTTTCAGAGAGTTTATCGAAGGTTTTTAACATATCCGGCTTCAATAGGACATTACTTCTCCTAGTTTTGTAATTCAAATCATAACAAAGGTCTTGGGTAATAAGAATGTTCTCATGGATTCTTCTGTTTTTGACAAAGGCCCTTGTTCTTGAGATATAATCCTGGGTAATAAAGTATTCATTCTATTATTTATAACTTTTGAAATAATTCTGTTCATCGTAGTAGATAGGCTAAAATGTTGAAAGTCTTTCCAGGTTTTTGTAGATTCAATCTTAGGAATTAAGTAGATTGAAGTAGCATGGATCCCAGTAGGTATATGTCTACCTCTGAAAATATCTCTGATAGCTTCACAAATATCATTCTCAATTTTATTCCAGTAAATGTGAAAGAATTTCTCATTGTATCAATTTGGCCAGCAACACCATCCACGTTAAAAGAGTTAATGGTGTTTAATATTTCTTTATTCTTAGGAATAAACATCAGCATCTTGTTATCTTCACTTGTGATTAATTTTGGAATAATATTGAGTAATTCATCTTCTTCCTTTTGGTTAGGGGGCTTTGTCAGCAAAGATTTGAAGTATTTTTCAGTAGAAGACCCAATTGAGAACTGATCTTCAAGCCAACCATTATCATTCCAGGTTCTGTTAATTTTATTTCTTTTAATCTTATTTTTTAACAAAATTATGGAATGAGACATTATTCCTGTCATTATCTCTAAGTCACTTAAAGTTAGTTTTTGTATCCAAAGAACTTTCTTCTCTAGCCAGTACCTCTAAGTGGTGAGATTTAGATTTCTCCAAGAGATTCTTATCAGTAGGAGATTTAGAAAGCTGATAGTTGGCTTCATGACAGTTAATTTCATCTTCAATCTGTTTTAAAGAGTAAAAAACATTCCAAAAAGTAGATTTGTTCCATTGCTTGAGGCAAACTTTTAGCCTTTTCAGTTTTAACCATAAAACTTGAATATGATTGCCTTATATATAACCATTTCAGTTCATCTTAATCATCTTTAGAAAGTCCTTGTGTGTTGCCCACATATTAATAAATTTAAAGAAGGATTTAATATGACCTTTGTTGGCATTTATAGTAATGCAAATAGGAGCATGGTCTGCACATGTCTTAGTAAGATGCTTGACAAATGTGTTGTCAAAGTAATTCAACCAGGTTGTATTATAGAGCACTCGATCCAACATTAATTAGGTGACAATCCATCAGCATGTTACCAAATTCATCCATGTTTCTTAGACATGTTGTAGAACACGAGAGGTGTACATAGGATATAAGTTGCATTGAAATCACCCATAATCATACATTTATTAAAGCCATCATCAAAAGATCTTATATTATCCTAGAGAATAGTTCTTAGAGATATTTTGCACTTCCCATAGACAACTGTAACTCGAAATTCTTTATTAAGGGTATTATGCTTAACATTTAAGTGGAGCATTTGATCTTCATTTGATAGAATGTTAACAATGAATTCAGAATTACAAATGACCTAGATTTTGTTACTGACATTTCCAACAGCCCATTGATAACCCAGATTCTTTGAGATATAATCAAGATGCGATTGAGAGACCATAGGTTCTTGTAATGCCATAAAACTTGTATTTTTAGATCTTTTAAGGAATTTAAGGCTGCTCAAAGTCTCTTTATTCCCCAAACCCCTCACATTTTAGTTGATTATATAGATAGACATTTGGATGAGGTGTTGAAAGTTTTGCTAGCAAATTTCCTATGCATAAACTTAGAAGATACATGGCCTTTAGTAATCAAGAGTTTAGGTCTTTTAGTTTTTCTCTTTTCAACCTTCTTAAATTCTCTGTCTTTATCTAACTTTCCAGCTCCGTGAGAATTATGCAAACTCCCAATATTATATTTACTTGGAGATTAAGATTCTTCAGATGGTAATGCATAATTTTTGATGGGTCAAAAAATTTCTTCTTTTTTAATAATTTTTAATGCTTCAATGATTTCAGAGTCATTGACTTTAATTGGGCCAATTCTTGAGTTGACATCAGAATGAGATTTATTGTGGTTGTCTGAAGAGTTTTTTACATGTTGAGTAGCAGGTCTTCTGGGTTTTTCATTTTCTTGAGGAACAAAGGTTTTGCTGATATTATTTTTTACTTTTGTAGGTTGAAGAGGTTGAAGATGATCATATAAAGATTTGAAAATGATAGAATTCAATCTGCAAGTTATTGATTCTTGAACAAGCTTTAATTTTGGGGATGATACAACAATATTTTCAGTAGAATCTTGGTTTTCTTTTTTTTAAATCAATTTTCTGCATTCACTTAAAGTATGTCAAATGTGATAAAACAATAATTAGGTACCAAACTGCAAACTATGTCTTGCCAAAAACCCTCTTCATTTCCAAAACAAATCCATACTTTTTTCTTGGGAACTTTTGGTAAAACCATTTTAAGCCAGATGTTACAGCAGTTGAACGTAGCTCTGTTTTTAGGTGGAATCTAGATTGTCCAAAGCTTTATAAATCACCTTAAGAGTAATTTCATTGAACCTGAAATCGAGTAGGTTAGACTAAATAATCCATACCAGAGATATATGGCATTCTTAATTAAAGTTGAAGAAGGGAGTCCACTTTAACAATCTCATTGTTTTGTTCCCAACGGCTCTGACATCACGTTTCCAGATTTTTTTATGTCTTCTTGGCAAGAAAACTAAATGAATACATGGATATAGTCCCACTGAGAAAGATTGAATTCCCTAAAGAAGTTGAAAATTTTCAAGAACTTCTTAATAGATACTAGAGTAGGCTTTCCTAATGTACATTTGCCAATTAGAGTTTTCTTAGCAATAACTTCCAACTTATCTTTATCTTTTTGGTTTAAATTAATTTTAGTCTTCTCATTTTTATTTCCAATTGTGTAACTTTCACGAATAAAAATGTCCTCATTACTCTTAAATAGATCAAAATAAGACTGTCGATTTGGATTTGTTGTAGACACATTTGGATTGATTCTAATATTGGTTATGTTTTCAGGAATCAACGATGATTGATTTTTGGAGTTAGATTGAATCTGATTCAAATGAAGACTAGGATTTCCACAACCCATAAGAGGATAATTGGAGAGAAATGGATTAGGTTCATAGCTTGGAAACGAAACAGATTTCGAAAATGAAGGTGATAAGAATTCACAATCTTCCATCGTTGGTGGCAGTTGGTTCCGACAAGTCTTACATCAAGACTCTGTTTCTCGGAGGCAGAAACATAGCCATCAAGAGATCTGTTTTGATTTTGATTGGTCCTAATAGTATTATATATATATATACATTAATGTGTATTTTCAATTAAAATACAAGAGAAAAACAACCAATTGTTCTAATAATTTACATGCCCTTATATAGCGCATATCTTGACTACAGTTTCTAAAATAATGAGCAAAATTTCACATTTTTTATTTTTTTTCTTTGTTAAAAAGGTTATATCTTTCAAAACAGATTTCGAAAAAAATATCTGAAAACACCATCGCATTTTTTTAAAATATAAACAAGGCTAGATCCATTGATGATAATTTTTTATTTTTTAAAAATAAAATAAAATTTCACCAGTATGCGAGTTCTTTGAAATTAGCCATGAGAGTTCTTTAAAAATCAATCATGAGAGTTTTTTAAAAAATCAAAGATGAGAGTTGTTTGAAAAATCAATCATGAGATTTCTTTGAAAAATTAAATATGTGAGTTCTTTGAAAAATTAACAAGTCTATTTTGTTTGAAAAATCAACCATGCGAGTTCTTTTAAGAATTAACCATGCGATTTATTTGAAAATTAAATCATGCGAGTTCTTTGAAAAATCAATTAACATTATCCTATTTTTATCTTTATTAGGGCTGAGGTACCAATTAACACTATCCTATTTTCGGATATTAGTTGGTAATAAAAAAATTAGTGAGTATTTACTGATATTTTTCTCTATATTTTATCTAGAAATATTTAGTAAAAACTTTTGCAGACCACAATGAATCTACTCTATTTAAAAAAAGTAGCTGAGTCATCAAATTCACACTCAAATTCCTTTTTTATAAGACAAAACTAAATAAACAAATCGCCAAAGTAATAATAAATTCCATACTTAAATGAAGTACCAACTACAGTAAAATCTTGATCAAGAAGCTCATCAACTTTTAGAAAGTCCTCAACAATTAAAGCTCTCATTTTGAAAATTTTAAAAATGCCAACTAATAGTATATGAATCAGGCCAGTTTTGAAAATACCAAAAAATAGCAAATGAATCGGGCCAAAATTTCGATTATAATATGACAATAATCTAAAACAAAAAGAAAAAAATCAATAATATCAAAACGAGCTAGCTGCAGTATTAAGGCCGATCTCCAAACCTAATGCGGTAAACCAGCTAGCTGCAGTACTGAAACCCATCTCAAAAAATAATACAGTAAAAGAAAATAATAAACATAAGACCGTAAACCAAAATACATTTGGCACATTTTTAAAATGATAACAGTGATTCATCTTATGGTAAAGTTGACAAAGGCTAACTGTATAATGGACCTTATTTCAGGTAAATATTTTAATATCGAATAAAGTTAATCAATTATATAGAAGATGATAATCAGTATAAAATCTAAAAATAATGTACTAAAAGTAATATAATACTTAAAACATAAGAAAAAACAAAAAACATTTTAATAACATGTATGAGCTTATTTTAAATCCAGATACTTAAAAGATAAACTAAATGTTAGACTTTATAGACTCATGAATACCGTTATACGTGTGAGCAGCTTGCTAAGATTGGCTGCGCAGTGGTTGATTGTTCGGATATTGGGCCACCGGTGGTTGGTCTGCCTCTTCATCTGTTGGGTCTAAAGAGAATTTGGGTGGATGATATCTTTCTGGTGAAGGTTCTCGTTGCGTGCTTTTACCTTTTGCAACAAAGGTTTTTTTTCCTTTCTCGGTTGAATACGTGGTTCCATCCTTTTTTATTCATGACGATTGGATATTTGGGTTTTGTAAGCTAAATAGCTTTTCGCGTACTTTGGATATTTTTTTTATCAGAAACATCTCTTGGCTATCCAACTTTTCATCATAAGAATATTTGTGGGTATAACCATTGCCGATTAGTGTTTCTTCTCTTATACACTTTGTCAGTTAAATTATTTTTTTAACATTGAATCTTATTATATTTTTTGGGTTGTCTTTAGATCCATGGGATCTTATTGTATTTCTTGAGTTATATTTAGATTTATTTGCTCTTACTGTATTTTTTGGTTAGTCTTTAGATCTACATAATCTTATTGTATTTTGGTAGTGTTTTCGTTTGATTTCCGGGGAATGCTCCGTGACACTTCTGTAAATTTTATTTATTATCAATTTAATATTTTTAAGAACCAAGAAAAAATTGTGTGATTTTTGGTATTGATTAAAATACAACGTGACCTAAATTCTTTAAGAGTGGTTGCAATGTTTCCAGAAATGGTTACATTTAGTATTATGTGAAATTATGTTGGAATCTATTAAGTTGGATAATACTTTTTATTATAAAATCAGATAATATATATATATATATATATAATTTTTACCACAATTAATCCTTATAATATTTTTTTATACAATTATAAAAACTACTCTAATATTTTTTTTGTATGAAATTATAAAGATTGCTAGTGAGTAGCATCCGAGTTCATAAGATAAAGAGAAATGCACGACAATATTACAATGAGAAAAAATTATTCGAAAAAGGGTGAATGTGTGATACTGGAATTTGTTTGGTAAACAATATGCATCTAGTAAGATGGATTTTTTTTTTCCATATTTTGGTTTTAACAAAAATATTCATCCTATAGATCTGGCTAAATTACGGAGAATAATGTACCTACTACTGAAGATAATATCATCAATCACAAACAAAAAAGTTCAAGCACTCTAACTCAAGACCAACATTCGTCAAAGAACATGCCCAGGTTTCAAGATACGCAAAACAAAGCATTTATTAAGTTAGAAATTCATAAACTTCCATCTACAAAACAAAAAATAGTGAATCATAGTGATGGTCATTCAGACCTAACCAAGAATCAAGATGGGCAAGTAAGCAGAGAGGAAATCAAGATAGTTATTGCAACAAAATCCTTTACGGAAGTGATAAAAATCAACAAGACCACATCAAATTTTATTCCATAATCAATCATGGAGAAAAATGATTATATCTCAATCCAATTTCTAAAGGAGTTTGAGGACAATCTGATGTCTTCTACATAATTCACATTAATAGGCAATGTTTCCAAATGTATGGATAAACTTAATATTATCAAGCAAGTTCTGTATTCTCTAAGATTAGTTGGTGAATGTAATGTCTCTATTTTTGACATAAGACATGTGCTAATAGAATTCACATTAACAATAGAACTTTGTAAACTATGGTCTAGAACTGTTTGGTCTATAGGAGAGTACTCAATGAGAGTTCTCATATGGACTACACATTTCAATCCAAAAAAAAGAAAGTCATGTGACCCTTGTTTGGATTAGAATAGCTAATTTACCAGAATTCCTCTATAGTGAGGAAATATTTCATTACATAACCTCAACCATAGGTGACCCTCTTAATACCTCGATCCTATAAAATAACAGAGCTTTTGACAATGTTTGCTATGCCTGGGTTGAATTGGACCTATCTAAGAAAATACAATATCACATTTGAGTGGGTTTTAGAGACAATGAAGGGTAATAGCTGAAAATAAGTTATAAAGACTTGCCAAACTACTGTCATAACTGTTATCATCTTGGTCACAAGCAAGAAAACTACAAAAATCTAGTGAAAAACAAGATAACTTGGCCCCTCAATATAACAATTCAAAGGAAGATAAACCAATATTGAAGTCCATTATAGTTAGCAATAAATTGATGTTACAGATAAAAACTAAAAATCAGAGGAAGCAAAATTAAAGGAACAAAATAATTTTAAATATTTAGTTAGCAATAATTTTATTGAAATATTTTAAATAAACTATATAATATTTTTAAATAGAATTATAAAAAAATCAAATAAATATTATAAGTATTTCGTTAACGATATACATATATTAATTATTGAAATTAGACTAAATTAAAACATACAAATTATTTTTAATAAACATATAAAATATATCTAAATATAAATATAAAAAATATCTAATATCTAATAGTTAAATATTATAAATAATTTATTAGAATATTTCAAATAACATATTTACAATATCTAAATATAAAACAAAAAATACTAAATAAATACTATCTTAGTCATTGAAATTAGAATAAACTAACACATACAAATTAAATTTTAATAAAAGTATAAACGCAATAGGTTAAATATGACACATAACAGTATACACGCATAATGCTTGTCATATATAACAATGTAATGCATGACCGTCTGCCACGTGGGACAATGTCATGCATGACCGCCACTGTTACGTCATGTCATGCCGAAAAATTTACTCCCTCTGTTTCATAATGTAAATCTTTTCAGGAAAAGTTTTTGTTTCTTAATATAAGTCGTTCTCATTTTCCAATGCAACATTGGTTATATATTCTATCTTTCATCAATAAAATAGTTAATCTTCTGTACAAGTTATCAACTTCACCAATCAAATTTAATTTTTTCTATTTTTTCGAAGTCATCATTACTTTCTTTAATATTTATAAAAAAATCTTAAACGACTTATATTATGAAACGGAGGAAGTATAATATAGGATAATTTGTCACATCATGTCATGCCACTCTAGAAAATTGTTGTGGGATAAGATAGACCGTTATGTTTGCTACCCTACTTGCCACATACATAATTATTATTGTCATTTATTAACGTTGCTATTTAGTCTAAATTATTATATTCTACTCCCTCATTTCATAATGTAGGTCGTTTAATGTTTGTTCATCAATTTTTTTAAAAACCATTATTGTTTTAAAAATGTAAAAACTAATTTTTTTCATACTGATCGAGTCTATCTTATACAATCAACAAAATATTCAATCGGTAATATCATAATAAATACTGCATTGAAAAGAGAAAATGACAATTAATTTGGGACACAATTTTTTTTAACCTATAAAGTAACTTATTTAATTATTCTTCGTATAACTTTATTCCATAACAATATATTAATCAATCCAGTGTACATCTATAATATTTTTGGTCAATGTTATACAGAACATCGTCACACTGATTTTAGTCTAATTACATTAATAGAAAAGTATTTTTTATGCAATTTAAATATAAATATTTATATTTAATATACATTTAAATTTTTCTTTTAAACTTGGCATTGTAAAATGCATTACGTTGGATATGAAGCACTTATTCATGTAATTCAAATATTTATATTCATATTTAATGCAAATTATCTCTTATATTTAGGTGTTTAGTTAAAAAAAATGTCATATTTAAAAATAAAGATGGTAAATGGGTTTGGACAAGTAAAAAATAAATGAGAACCCATCATAATTTAAATAGGTCTACGCAGAAATTGCACGTTTAATCTGCACGCATAAACAGTTATACATCACACGCTACACGGCAGAGACATACCTGTGCTAATAATAATAATACGTTAATCAATTATATATTATATTAAGTAGAAAAACATAATTTATAAGTTTATTATTATAAAAATCATAGATTGTATTTTTAAATATTTTGAGAAATATTATTATGATTTTATTGTTACATTTTGAATATTATTATTATAATTTGATTATAAATATTATTATTGTTTTTATTATTTTATTAATTATAATCATATTCTATAATTACAAGGTATATGATTATAATTTTATTATTATTTTGATTATTATTATAGGTTATACATATTTTAAGTGGTATTTTAAGTTATATTTAAAAATATTATAATAATGTATATGATTATAATTTTATTATTATAATTTGGTTAGGTTAGTATTATTATGATTTGGTTATTAATATTTTAAGTGTTGTAATTATTTTATAAACCAAAATTTTAAATATTACAATAGCGTTATAAATATTACAAGTGTGATATTATGTTATAAACCAAAATCATATCTTATCATGTTAAAATATTACAAGTTTTATGGTTATAACTTATTTATTACATTTTGATTATTATTATTATTATTATTATTATTATTATTATGACTTGGTTATAAATATTAGTAGTGTTGTTATAATTTTATAAACCAAAATCATACCTTATCATGGTAAAATATTACAAGCTATATGACATCATTTTATTATTACATTTTGATTGTTATTATGATTTTGTTATAAATATTACAAGTGTTGTTATTATTTTTTAAACCAAAACCATATCTTATCATGGTTATATGGTTATAATTTTAATATTACATTTTGATTATTATTGTGATTTGGTTTTCAATATTACAAGTGTTGTTATTATTTTATATACAAAAATCATATCTTATAACTATTTGGTAGTATAATTGTTGTTATTATAATGAAAGGTAAATAGTTTTTTTAGTGTATTTAGTCATTCACAGTTTATACTCTTGCGGGCCAGGATTTGTACAAATGTTTGTAAATTAAAATACAAAATCTAAACAAACTATTACAAACATTATTCATCTTCTCCAAGTTCTTATTCGTAATCATAATCTTCAGACTCACTTGATTCACCTTCATCTTTATTTTCTTCCATAATTTTGTGTTCAAGTGTATCTTCATAATCATCCGGAAAATCTTCGAAGATGTCGTCTACATTCATTTCGTCTCTAAACTCTTTGTCTTGCATCATTTTATCCGTCGCGGTCCAATCCTTGACTACCACAAGCACTCCAAGTGATTTTCCCGTCAATCTTGTTCTCTTAGTCGTGTATTGCAACCTCTCTTGGCTAAAAGCACACTCACTTGCAACTGTAGACATAGGTATTACATAATTCTCTTTAACAAATCTGCAAAGAATAGGATAATCATCAGTTTTGGTACATAATTCTCTTTAACAAACCTGCAAAGAATTTGATAATCATCAGTTTTGGTACTCCACCATTTAAAGATATCTTCAATACCTCGGTCGGTATAACTTGTTAAATCAAACCTAGTACTCAAATATCTAGCGAACTCATTATCAGATTGAGGGGTTTCTCTAAATTAATCGTTTTGTAACATTGCCACTTGAACATAGTTAGTAGAAGATCTCTCTCTACCCTTCTTGTTATTACCCCTTGCATTTGAAGTTGTATTTGGTCTATATCTTTCAGCATACTTATTATACATATTAAACATACAATCATATACTTTTGCAATATACCCTTCAGGGTTAACTGGGTCATCCGGTGGACTATTTTTAGAAAATTGTAAGGATTTACAAAAACATCTAACTAGCAATTGAAATTGATATTTTCGTGAAAAATGATCTAAAATACACGTAATATAATAAGTAATCGGGATTGGATGAAAATACTTTGAAAACTTTAATTCCATTTCGGGTACCATGTCTACACTTACAATATGAGATCTATATTTATACATATACATGGAAAGATTAGTAATCGTGTAAAGGGTCAAGTGAACATTAAGATTATTTTGTGTAGAATAGGTTTTAGTTTCATCTTTAAAAAGTTTTAAATTTTTTAACATAGCAGCACAATAATTCCAATGTTGATTTTCTAGACTTATTGGAGGATAAGATGCATTATAAAGGTATGTAATCTCTTCTTTAAATACATGAGCACGTGCAAGCAACATATTAGTAGAATTCCATCTAGTTTTGGAATTTAATATAAGTTTCTTATATGTTTTCCATTTTCAATAAGAAGTGTTCTAAAAGCTCTTTTTAGCAGCGGAGCTCATGCAAAATAGAACCTCATTTTTAATAGGAACAATATAATCTTCCAAAATCATATTTATTCCATCTTTCGCAACTAATTGAAGTACATATCATAAACATTTGGTGTGAAACAAGTTAGGAAAAATAGGAGTGTAATCATCTCTAAGCAATTTTGTAGCACTCAAATTCGCAGATGCATTATCGAACAAAATAGACATAATCTTATTTTTAATTCAATAATTACTCATGCATTCAACTATACTCTCTATAATTACTTGTGCGTTATGATGACCAATAGATTCAAACCACACAATTCTCGTTTGGAGTATCCATTCGGGATCCATCAAATAAAGGGTAACACATATCATATCAAAATCAGTAAAAGTAGTTATGTCACTAGTAATAAAAACATTCAATGGAAAAACTAGCATAGTTTCGGTAATGTCTTTTTTTCTTTTTAAAAAATATTTAAAGTCTAGCAAACGCACAAAGCTACGTGAAACGTGTTTGGCTTATGGGTTTAACCCAGCTTGCATCCAATTTTTGTATCTCCAAGTATCTGCATAATTGAAAGGTTGTAAACTACCAATCGCGTAAATAATTGTTTATTCCCTATACCTATCTTGGTTAAACTAAAAAAGAAAACCGGTTTGAGGGTCTACAATGTATTAATATTTTTGTTTTTTGAAGGATCAAATATTTCATGAGTTTTTAAATTTTTTTCCATAGTGTCGGTGCCTAAATTTTTATTTTCTCCTCTATAAACATAACTTCTATGGCAAATATTACAAATAACGGAAGTATTATCATCAGTCGCACTAAAGCACTCCCAAATCCAAGATATTTTCTTATAAGACCTTGACCCACCACTAGCACTTCCATCACCAATTTCGTGGGAAGAGAGTGTGTTAATATAAGGGGAGTCTCTATGGAAAATCATCATCCGTATTGAGATCTACATTAGTCGGTGGGTGAACACTAGTATTTCTACGTTTTCAAACAATTTTAAAACTTAAAACAATGTTTATTTTTTAAAAAATATGCATTAAAATACTAATCCAAACTAATATCGCAATTAATAAAAACTAAATTTAGACTAATACTTACTAATATCACAAATGAAAATGAATTCTTTGGGTTTTTAAAAAAAATAAAAATAAACGAATAACAACTAATCTAAACATCTATAACAAGAAAATAACTTGATAAATTATACAAAGCTATTAATTCAACTAGTATAATGTTATCACAATGTTATTTAAGCGTTTTGATCGAAGAAAAACAAAAAATGAAAAAATATATATAAGTTATTCCGAAAGTAGAACTACAATTTCTAAAACAAGTAACTAATGTTTTCGTAGAATTTGTAGAAGAAATATAGAGATTTAGAGTAGTTTTGAGAGATGGTGAGTTTGGGTTTGGGAGTCTCCTCTATTTATAGGGAAGATTCCAAAAATAAAATAAAAAATCAACCTGAATTCACATATCCGGATATCTGGATTGATGACGTCAGCGATGACGTCATCAAACATAACTACTTTAAAAAAATAAAACCTTATAAATAGGAGACCCGTCCAACCTTATCTTCACAC
This sequence comes from Limnanthes douglasii subsp. nivea, assembly GCA_036936605.1. Lineage (NCBI taxonomy): Eukaryota > Viridiplantae > Streptophyta > Magnoliopsida > Brassicales > Limnanthaceae > Limnanthes > Limnanthes douglasii. The sequence continues at coordinate 29,868,079 of JAUPFV010000004.1, forward strand.
CATCTATCTCCTACCATCTCCTACAATATTCTCTCTAATGTTTAAAGTTTATCTTAATGTCTTCTTCGAGAAAATCAAACTAGGTCCGGAGGAGTGAAGAAGATTCATCATCCTTGAAACGAAGAACAACTTCCGAAAGAAGTTCTTCGCATCAAGACGTAGAAGCATTAGAGATCCAATCGAACATCAGGGCGAAGGGGAGGTTTGCGTCTGTAACTTGCAAGCACCACGAGGTGTAACCAAACTTCACTCGGATATGTATTTGGATTACGATGAACTTATCCAGTTGAAGGTATGCAAGATTTTTTCAAACTTCTTGAACCTAATAAAGGCTTAGGTTAGATGTATCTTGCTAGGTTCAGTTGTGAATGGTATATCAAATTAGTACAAAAACTTTATGTCACTGCACGTCTGATTGAGAATAATCCTCATGGTCGAGGTTTAGGAATGAAGTGTATAATTAATGGTGTTGCCTATAATTTTTTTGAAACTAATTTTGAAGATGAATATTTCCTTCCATCTGAAGATATGTATATTGGTGATAAATTAGCATCGCTTTCTTTATCTTGTACGGGTTATGGTGTTGATTGGTTTATGTTTTTCGAGGATGCAATAGAAATTCTGATTTATGGGTTGCACGATCCAGAAATTAACGGTAAACGTAGAGTCATAAGAGGTCATTTGGATGCTAATGAGAAATTAACTGTAAAATTGGTTAACAGTTGTTTTATTCCCCCTGGTAACAATGATTCACAATTTTCCTATATTCAAACATTTTAAATTTTTTTTGTGGTACAAAATGAAAGAATAATTAATTTGGCTAGTTTGATGATTTGGAATATGGCTGTGAAAGCTGGGGTGATGATTTACCTTATGGGATGATATTGAGTCATTTGCTTGTTAAGAAAGAGGTTGATGCGAGTATGTACACTTCGATCAAAGTTAGGCCAAGTAGTGCTACAGGTGGACACTCTTTGAGATTGCAAGAGATATATTCTTGGGATGGAGAGTTGATATCAAAATGGCAGGAATGTAGTCCCCATTTTCTCTTGTTGGATGATATATTGGTTGCGAACGGTATTACCAAACCACCAAATCCACCTTCTGGATACCCTCAGCAAGAAATTCAGCCGTCGGTCGCTCTCGTGGCTGCTGGTCGTTCTTCTAGACAACGACAACAACAAGGACGTTCTGATCGCAAATTTGCTAAGTGGGAGCATGATCAACAAATACAGTATTCCCAGTGTTCGCATACTCAACAAGTAGAGTGATTTGGTCTTCATACGCACTGGCAAGGTCAATATGAGCAGTGACGTGAGCAATGGTAGGTTCAAAACAACGAGAGGCATGGTCAATTCGAGCAGTGGCTGGGTGAATACGAGCAGTGGCATGGTCAATACGTACAATGGCATTGTAGACAAAAGTAATGGAACGATCGATTTGTAGCCTCTCAAGCGGAACAATCAGAATACATGCGACAAATGATGGAGAACATGCATTTGCAAGGTCCATCACCACCTTCGAACAACGACGACGAAGCTCCTTAGTTTTTTTTTTTTACATTTGATTGTATTTCGCATTTTCATTGTAATGTTTTTCTTTTTTATTTGATTTAACAACTATGTTATTTGTTTGGTTTTTATTATTAATATATTGTTTGTTTCGATTTTATATCGTTCATTAAATGTTAATTAAATCTCTTTCAATTTTTATTTTGTTATTTACAAGTAATATATGTTTATGCATATACTTATACAATTCTAAAAACTTTACATTTATACTTCAAATAATCAATAATTTGAAAATACAATAAACTATTTAAATCATCTAAACATATACACTGCAAGCTTGAAAGGTCTAAAGAACTAAAATAAAGTAAAAAACTAAACTAGAACTATATAATATTTAATAATTGTATAAATGTCTAATATTAAATACAATATCTATAATATTTAATATAATCAAACAATATCAAAATCATATTATAAATATATTGTTTACAATACATATCTTAATTATAGAATTTGGATTTAGTTAAGGAATACAAATTATTCTTTTTACAATCATATAAATATTTTAAATATTATAGTTAAGGAATACAAATTATTATTTTTACAATCGTATAAATATTTTAAATAATATAACATTTAAAAATTAAAATACAGTTAGATGTATAATAGGTATGTATTATTTAATATCTACCTAATATTAAATAAAATATCTATAATATCTAAATATAGTCAAACAATATTAAAATCATATTAAAAATATCTTGTTTACAATATATGTATCTTAATTATAGAATTTCAATTTAGTTAATACATACAAATTATTTTTCAATAATCGTATACATATTTTAAAAATATACTACTATAAATAGGTATATATTATTTAATATCTACCTAACATTGAATAAAATATCTATAATATCTAAATATAATCAAATAATATCAAAAGAATATTACAAGTATCTTGTTTACCATATACATATCTTAATTATAAAATTTCGATTTAGTTAAGGCATACAAATTATTTTTTTCTAATCATATAAATATTTTATAAATATAATATTTAAAAATCAAAATACAATAAATATCATAATTATTTCGTTTATATTATACATATCTCAATTATTGAAATTCGATTTAATTAACGGATGTAAATTAGTTTTAAATAATATTATAAAATACTTGATAAACACTGACTTAAATGGGTCGTCTGGTGGGTAACCTGCATGGATTTACACGTCTAACACGCCAGACATGTTTACCTGTTTACACGCATATGGAGTTACACACCAGACACGCTACACGCCAGACACGTACACGCTTAAAACTGTTAAATCGGTAACACACTACACGCGAGACACGTACACGCTTAAAACTGTTAAATGAGTCATGGGTCTGGTGGGTAGACACGTTTGCCACCACTATCTAAAAGTGTAATGTCACTAAAGGAAACCAACATCAAATTTTAGTGTAATCTAATATCTCATGTTTCACTACTACCTACTTAATATCCATTTTATGTAACTAACTACAACTCAACACCTAATTCTCTAAATATTACCTCAAATATCTATGTTTCATCAGTAGTCATGTAACCATTTCTTCTTCTTTGAACCAAAGTTTTTTTTGTATTACGATATATTTTTGTTTTATTTTCTAAAAGAACTCTATCTTTAAAACAAGAGCTCGAAAAAAATGAGAGCATCATCGATTGTGTTTTTTATGACGGATAAAACTAGATCCATTGAAGATATTTATTTTTTACTTTTTTGTCATAAAACATGCAAGACTAGGCATAAACGAACACGGGAGACCATTCACAAAAATATGTTAGACCATGTATAACCAAACATACAAAACCATGTATAAAATGCATGCGAGACCAAGTATAATAAATCATGCGAGATTAAACATAAAAAATATGCGACACCAGGCATAATAAATCATACGGGACGAGACATAATAAAGTTGAAAGACAAAATATTATTAAATCATTCGAGACGAAGCATAATAAATCATGCGAGATGATGTATTGTTTACAAAACCAGATCCATTAATGATATTTTTTTACGCCTGACCCAGTAACCCTAGTATCACATCTTTATCATTAAGCAATACTTGTCTCTCATCTCTTCAATTCATTATGTCTGGTCTCGTATTTATCAACTCTTATCATGTATAGTGTCGCATAATTGGTCTATCGAGTTTATCATAATTTGTTATGCCTGGTCTCACATATTTTTATGCATGGTATCGCATGTTTTGTGTATCCTCGCATGTTTTTGTGCATGGTTTCGTATGTTTTTATGCCTGGTCTTGTATGTTATCTGACGAATTTTATTTAAAAATATATTATAAATGGATCTAGTTTTGTTCATATTAAGAAAACAAGATCAATGAGAAAAGAGTTACTTGTAGTTTTTCACCTTCGTCGAGGTATCTATTAGTAATCTACCATTTTGTGTATAAGGTGGTAATAATATACTTATTTGGGTATTTATGGATATTACACCCTATCTAATAATATATAAACGGATACTAGAAAATGAGATTGGAAAAGTTATTGGTGATCGGAAAACTTTTGGTTTATCGTTGATGTAAGGATTTATGTAAAAATTCCAGCAACTCAACCTGCAATTCAAGCCTAAGTTTTTCCTGCAACTTGAAATAGTAGAAAAAAGATACTACCCAACTTATTTAACCGCATAAATTGAACAAAATTACCTTTATTATTGGATGAACCAAAGAATTAAACAACTGATGATATACGTTTTAATTAATAAATCTCAAAGAGAACAAGACACCTTATTCAAAAGTCCTTATATTTGAGAGATGATTTTACTATGTAAAAATATACTAAAAAAATGATGAATAAAATAAGAAATATATAAATATATTTAAGAGAAGAATATATAATAAATAGAGTCTATAGGAAAAACTTATCTGGTTTTTTCGCTCTTTTGTAGATCGATGATTGGCACGACCAAAGTTTTTCATCGAATTTGGAGTTATAAGTGCATCGATTTTTATAGATCAAAAAATATTTTCTATAGATGTAGATCTTCCATCTACTGATTCACTTTTTTAATTACTGATTCGCATTGTAGTATATTTTTCTCTTATCGCATTTCACCTTTTGGTGGATTTTTGTTAATTAGATTTTTTTGGTTTTTATAAAAAAAATATTTCTCCTATAAACCAATGCTCCCACTATGGTTTCTAATTTGATGGTAAAACTATAGATAAATAGTATACACTGAAAATATATTTAGGATTTTCTTAAAGACATCGAAAGAAAAAAATATCTTAAAGGAGTTGTAAAAAAAAGATAAAACTGCCAAAACTCGTAGTAACATATTCATTATTCTTTCTAAGAAAATGTATAGGGCCTTATATAGTAATGATGGTGAGACTTTAAGCCTACACAATTAGTCCATGTAAGGCTAATCCATACCACTAATTTACTAAGTAAAAATATATTTACTCCTTATTGCACAGAATATCCTTCATGTTACACATTTGTTTAGGTTTATATTATAAAGTAATTACACTATAATATTTCACCAGTTTAACTTGTGGGTCAGATAAACCCTACCCTCATCTCAACATTCCAAATTATCGAAGTGTTTGAAATCCGAAGCGATACAGGTTAGTTATACTAAATATTTAGATGGTTGAACTACATAAAGGACGAAAGGTTCACATGTGAGATTATTTCTTAGGCTTAATGAGTAAGCATGATACATGTTGGTTAAGTAAAAAGTCATTTGACATGTATCACTTGGTAGGAAATCATCGTTATGCTAACAACACAAACCACTGCCATTTTTGCTTTGATGTGTATGGCCATTCGGAGATGAGCAATTTTTAGACATTCAATCATTAGAGCTAAAGACATGTAATCTGTATAGTGAAGGAAAAAATATAAAACGTACATCATTGGGTGGATATGGGTGACTTTAGTGGTATATAATTAGGTAGGTGCATCAATTATTAGATATATTAATTAACTAAATAAGTTTCCAATTGCTTCAGCTTTTCTCTTTATCAAAGCCTTATTTCTAATTTTATTTCCTTCATCTTTCTTTTTCAAGCCTTCGTTTTTCACCGCTTATTAAAGAAAAAAGTCACAAATTTATGCATAAGTTTTTCAAAACGTTGATAGTAAGTAGAGCTGTTATTAATCTATTGGACCCGGTAAGCCGCTTGAGACTAGTCTAATATGGTCCACCTGAGAACGAGCCAATAGTGTTATCAGTCGGTTTGCTTATATTGTTTTTCCTAATTTTTATATGCCTAAATATGTAACTAATACCAAAATAATATAAGATTTTTGCTTCTCTTGCATCCATACATATTGAAGTTCTTCAATTACGCCTTGATTTGCACCAGTCAATTGGTGCCCAATAGGATAAAGCTTCTTATTGCCTCTACAATTTTCTCCTGGATGGAGCAATACTTCTTATATATAGAGGTGTTCCTCGCCTTAACTAACAAAAGATTATCGTCAAACTTCCAACTACTAAAAAATATGAAGAACTCATTTGTGTTTCTAAGTAAGAACTATAACAAGGGCCACAGACAATAATATAAGGACGGTTGGACCCAATGGGTTCACGAAGGTACATGAACCGATCGTAGAGACCGAGCTTCAAGGAATCCCTGTTAATATGGTTCAGGATACATAAAAAGGGTTGGTTGAGGATGTAACCCTAATAGTAGTGGCCAACACATAAGATGGCCTGTTTAAGGAGACAATGATTACAAAAGGTCTTGGCGGTCTGTGATACCATCGTTCCAGACTTTAGATAACTGATGAGGATTGTGGCTGGATTTCTACATACGTTGTCGGTGTGAAACATTTATCGGTTAACTACTTCATATAATTTTCAATTGAGGTGTTAGTGATTTAGTGGTATCCATGTTTCTTTTTACGCATGCTTCAGATCTGGGTACCAAAATAAAAGCTTCAATATTCTTCCATCTCTTAAGATGTGTTTCGTCATACAAATCTAATAGATTTGAATCTTGATTCTTCACCTTCATGATATTCTTCATTACCATTATAATAATAATTTATTTTTTTTATTTTATAAAATAATTAATAAGAATCAGAAAACCTAGTGTCTTAACTAGTTATTATATTTTTCAATTGAGAACATAAATTCTCAACTAAAAATAAATATCTAGAAAGATTTAGTGGATATTTTCAAAGTTCTTAGCTAAAAATAAGGATACAAATTAACTATGTGAGAAATTCTTGATTGAAAGTCAGGACATACTCAATGAACTATATGAGATTTTTCTAAATTCTCGACTGAAAATTACATTTGAGTGACAACTAATAACTATATTTTCAGTGACAACCTCGAATATTATATGGTATGAAATTTTCATCTTGTCTTTTTTTTACATTTTACAACTACTTATAATGAAGTCCAAACAATAACTTCAGAGTTCTCATATAGTATGGATTTTTTTTATTGTTCATAGTAACTTAGAATTGTAAAATATTCACTGATATTTTTAGTTAATAATAACTATTTACGTATTCAACATCCAAATGAGAAATTAAAAATTCTTGAAAAGTTTTATGCAATCATGATCTAAATGTTCATTAATGCGAATACATTCATTTTTTTTTAGATATTTTTCAATAATATATTAACTTGGATCTTAAAATTGAAAAAATATTAAATAAATAAATCTAAAACTATATGTTTAAGTAAATCTGATTTTTTTAACAAATTACTTGACAAATTAAATAATAAATAATTTAAAATATTATTTGATTTTATTAGTTTTAATGTAATTAATATTTGATTAACATATTATATATCACATAAAAAAAAGTATAAAAAATTCGTCTTTTACCCATATCATATCCTAATACAAACTGAATTAGCCAACCCTGTAGGACTGCATCTCTTAATAAATTCAACCCAAAAATATAAATCTTGGGTCACCTTGGTTTAGTTGGGCTAGCAAGCCAATTTCTTCTGGGCCCATTTATCTTCGAAAGCCTATAATTGGTGAGCTACGAATATAACGCTTGCCCACATCAATTCTATTGAAACCCACTTTTCCAATTTTCTAAAAAGAAAGACAAAACACTGACCGAACCACAGCCAACAAAATGAATGTAAAAAACTAGAAGAAAATGTTAGTTTTTTTATTTCGGAGGTAGCGTACAAGGGAGGCTCATAGACTAATTTTTTTAGTCACAATCTTTTTGTAATTTTTTATTTATTTATTTTCTGTTTGCTATGGTAATGGTTTTAATTTTGTTATTTAATGAACTCTTTAATTTAGATTTAAAAATTTTAAGTCATTAGATTCATAATTTTTTTTCTCTTGCCTATATATATTTTTAAAATTATTTCCAAACTCTAATTTACTCTAATAATATGTTTTCTGTATTCATATTCAAATTAATTGATAAAAGTTTCATTTTTTTTACCGATTGATATACTAAACAAATAATATTAACCTATAAATCCAGCGTGAAATTTTAATTATTTTTATTTATTAAAATAAGATCATTGATTGAGAATCCAATCCAGCCGTTCACACATCTAGTAAAGTCTATTACGAAATACTACTATAATAAATCTGATTTTTTTTAGAACAAACTGAAGATTGTTCACAAGGTTGAGTTCTTTCCACCAAAATCGATATCATATATTAAAAACACCATGTGATCCAAATATTCACAATTAATGCTGATGCATAGTAATTTTAATCCAACCAAAATCAAATAAATATAAGTGTAGTAGCAAAAGTATAAAAAGAAGGAAATATATGATACACAACAACTATAGCTACCTATAAATTGTGGAAACATAGGGAGGCTCCTTTCATGATTTCATTTTTGACTACGAAAAATAGTTTACATAGTTTTCTCATATATGTTTGGGATTTTGATCTATCTTACTAGCGAATTTATTTACTTATTTCGTAATCGCTTGAAGTAATTATACGTTAAAATCTCATAATAATAGCGAATTTATTTATTTATATCGTAATCGCTTGAAATAATTATACGTTAAAAGGATAAAACCCTTTATAAGCATTCGAATAAAAAAAATTACAGGTAAATATTTGTATTTTGAAATTTATTCAAAATCGTCTACAACATAATTCTTTTATCAATATTCCTGCATATAAAAACACATCAGAGATTAATATTATTTAATTTTTATAATTTTATATTTGAGTTTTTTAATTAAAAAAATTGAAAACACAATTTTTTTAAACGAACAAAACGATACTCGTGAGTTGTATTTCTTAGCAATTTTGTTTTTTATTTTAGTAACCAAATTATACGTAATTTCGTAAGTGAGATAAAACTGTATTTTGTTACCAAATTACATGAAATTTCGTATCTAAAATATATTTAATTTTCCTAGATTTGTTTCGCAACGAAATTGCACGTATTTACAATTAGAGCACACTTTATTTTTTAAAAAAACCTTGTTAATATATATAAACTTAATAAAGCTAATTATTTCACACCAAATTAAGATTTATTGTGACAAAACAAATTTATATTTTGTTTTTTACGCAACCTGTTTTATTTAACGACCAAAACCCTAATTTTACAAATATTCTTTTCATTTGTTTGCAATACATTTGTATTTAATTGCGGAACTGGAACATAATTTATTTTAACGACCAAATTACATGTAATTCTGTGACTGGAACATATCAACCAAATTACACGTAAGTTTACAACTAAAAAAATCAATTCTTTTCACAAATTTATTTTGATAGTTTTAAAAACCAAAACCAATAATATTTTTGAATATTTTTATAAACTATATCTTAAGAAATATAACCTTTTGAAAAAATAATAATTAAAATTATTGTTTAAAAATGCTAATTTAATACGAATAATTATTTATAATTTATCTAATTTTAAATGATTATTAATAAATTATTTTGATATTAATAAGTATCCAAGCTCAAAACATATACTTTACTATTCTTTTTGGCTATTATTTCATGATCCGAATACATTTTCTTTTGGATTGTAGCTCAGAAAACTTTAATCCAATAAATAAAATTGGAGGTTAAAAGAATTCAATATATTATTGTTTAAGTTTTCACCGTAGTAGCCTGTTTTAATTTAATTTAATTTAATTTAATTTAATTTAATTTAATTTAATTTAATTTAATTTAATTTAATTTAATTTGTAAAGATTTTGGTTGTGGTGGTCCATCAAGTACGGTGTTCATTTGCCTTGTATATCAATCAACCTTTCCATCTCTCTTATGAGTACTACCCACCACATGTGAGTTCTTATCTTTTCCTTTTTAACACCTAATATTCTTGTATGTATATCCATATTTTGTTTTCATGTTATGTTATGTTTCTGTCGTTATAATTTATATTTAGTTAGCTAATTTTATTTAATAAATAAAAATAAAGTACAGGGACATTCAGACGAAAGGCAATAATTTTAAAATAAATACAACAAACCTGGAATAAGTCGTCCACGGTAAAGTTTAAAATACATTTTCAAATCAGTGACAGTTTAGTGGACGCAAAATTAAAAATACATTCGATAAACAACGCATGGTAGTGAGGAAAAATAAACATGTGAGCCAAACGATCCACTCAATCTACTGATGTAGTCGAAAAAATAATAATAAAAACGTGTGGTAAGAAAAAAGATAAAAGAAGGATAAAAAGATAAAAAGCATAAAAAAAATTAAAAATGGATTAAATCGACTAAATGATATTGGGGTTAAAAAGATGGTAAATAGGAGAGGTCGAACGAATTACGATCACTTAGAACCACCCGCTCAGTTAATAATGGTAATTTAAATGGATTAAGATTTGGTGTCGTGGATATCTTATATTGTGGTTATTTAAATGGATTAGGATTTGGTGTTATCGGTATCCCAAATCCAACAAGTAAATCATGGTCATTTAAGTGGAATAAAATCTGGTGTTGTTAGTATCCCAAATCCAATGAGTGAATACCCCGTAGAATATATAATTAATGAATTCACGACAAACATTGGAAAAGATACAAACCGAGTCCACTCGACACAATAAACCAACATACAGATGGTATTGTAAAATTTACATTCCCACTTTTAGTGGTCCAACAATAGACATTTTTACATTAGGTACTTGAAATGGGAGCAAGATGACGAGGCTATTATTTTCTTGAAGGTTGTTATGGTTTATAGTACTATCTGACCTTATTTGGACGGACCAACATCAATAAACATCCATAATGATATCTGAAATTGTTAGAGTTGTTAATTTTTTCTAAACTTATCTGAATTTTCAATGAAGCCACTGCTTGCCATCACTTGAGTAAAATGCATCATAACCTTCAAGTAGAATGTGTTATTTTGACATAATAATCCAGCATTATTCAACATGTTATTATTGGATAGAAGAGATGCTAGATGAAAAGACAGTTGAAGACAGTGGAGATGAGGCAAATGCTAAACACATTAAAGAGAACTGGAGTAAATTGAAAAGACAGTGTAATTTTAGGGGGTTATAAATTACACATTGAGGACTGTAATATTTTTCCCTTTTTTTAAAGTGTTACAGTCTCTACAAAACCTAGTGTTAGGGTTTTTTTGTATTCACCAGAAACGACAGAGTCATTGTGTTCTTCCTAATAAAATCGATATGCAGCAGGTCCGGAGACGTATGCATAATTTGCTGAACTCCGTTAACAATTGTGTCTTTCATTTCACTTTTGTTTTTGTGCTTTCCTTTTTTTTTCTTCTTTTGATCTGATTTGACAGGAAATTAGCATATTTCCCTTAGAACTGGTATCAGAGCCAGACTGGTAGCGATCCAAAGGAAATCAGATTTGAGTGGGAGGAATGGTTACAGACGAAGGAAAGGTGAGACTCAAAAAATTCGATGGTGTAGATTTTGGGTTCTGGAAAATGCAGATTGAAGATTATCTGTACCAGAAAAAACTTTATCAACCCCTCTCAGAAAAGAAACCAGAAGGTATGAAAGATGAAGAATAGACCCTTCTTGATAGACAAGCTCTTGGAGTCATCCGATTGACGCTATCCCGCGATGTTGCTTTTAACATCATAAAGGAAACAACCACGACGGGTCTAATGAAGGCTCTCTCCATTATGTATGAGAAGCCATCAGCATCTAACAAAGTTCACTTGATGAGGTGTTTATTCAATTTGCGAATGATGGAAGGCGCTTCGGTAGCTTAACACCTCAATGAACTCAATACAATCACAACCCAGTTGAGTTCAGTTGAAATTGATTTTGATCAAGAAATACGAGCATTGATACTGTTGTCTTCACTACCAGATAGTTGGAATGCTATTATCACTGCGGTGAGTAGCTCGTCAGAAAGCAATAAGTTGAAATTTGATGATGTTCGTGACCTAGTTCTCCGTGAAGAGATTCGAAGGAGAGAATCAGGTGAGTCATCAATATCCTCAGTCTTACATACAGAATCGAGAGGAAGATATTCAACCAGAGTATATGGACGCGGTAAATCGAACTATCGAGGCAAATCAAGAGACTGGAGGTCCAAATCTAGAAATCCTAAAAATTCCCAGGGGTTGAGAAACATCGAGTGTTGGAATTGTGGGAAGACCGGACACTTTAAATTTCAGTGCAAGAGAGAACCAAAGGACCAGGAGAAGAAGACAGAGGAATATCACTCTAGAAGGAGACGATGCGTTAATATGCTCTTTAGAAAGCAAGGAAGAGTGTTGGGTATTAGACTTTGGAGCATCGTTTCATACGACTTCGAAGAAAGAATTCTTCGAGAGGTATGTCCCTGGTAACCTTGGAAAATAATATCTTGGTGATGATCAACCTTGTGATATTATTGGTAAAGTTACTGTGAAGATTAAGTTGAATGGGTCTGTATGGGAACTGAAAGATGTCAGACACATCCCCAGTCTGAGAAAGAACTTAATCTCAGTAGGGCAGTTGGCTAGTGAAGGCTATAGTACGATCTTTCATGGTGACAATTGGAAAATTTCAAAGGGAGCAATGACGGTTGCTCGCGGATAGAAGAGTGGTACTCTTTACAAGATAGCAGAGACGAGCTGTTCAATTGCAATAGCAGCAGGAAACGAAAATCCAAATGTTTGGCACCAGAGGCTTGGCCATATGAGTGTAAAGGGTATGAAAATTATGTACTCGAATGGGAAGCTTCCAGGTCTAAAGTCAGTTGATATAGACATGTGTGAAGATTCCATACTTGGAAAATAGAAGAGGGTCAGTTTTCAGACGAGTGGTAGAACCTCGAAGAAAGAAAGGCTGGAGCTTGTTCACTCTAACGTTTGGGGGCCAACAAATTTTTCATTTATAGGAGGGAAACACTATTTCGTGACCTTTATCGATGATTATTCTCGAAAGGTATGGGTTTATTTTCTGAAGCATAAATCTGAAGTGTTTGATGTTTTTAGGAGATGGAAATCTATGGTTGAGAATGAGATAGGTCTGAAGATTAAAAAGTTGAGAACTGATAATGGTGGTGAATATGAGGACACCAAATTCAAGAACTTTTGGTATGAGCATGGTATCAGGATGGAGAGAACCGTTCCAGGTACGCCTAAACACAATGGTATTGCCGAACGTATGAACAGAACGTTGACAGAAAGAGCCAGAAGCATTCGAATACAGTCTAGTTTACCGAAACAGTTCTGGGCAGAAGCAATCAACACATCGGCTTACTTAGTTAACCGAGGCCCATCGGTTCCCTTAGAACATAGAATACCCGAGGAGGTATGGAGTGGTAAGGATATAAAATTATCACATCTAAGAGTTTTTGGTTGTACAGCATATATTCATATAAGTGACCAAGGCAGGAACAAGCTTGATCCAAAATCGAAAAAATATTTCTTAATCGGCTATGGCGAAGATGAGTTCGGTTATCGTGTTTGGGATGAGGAGAACAAGAAGATGATACGAAGCAGAGATGTGATCTTCAATGAAACAGTGATGTACAAGGACAGACATAAAACTGAAGCAAATGACTCAAAGCCGTATGAATCAGTATTTGCAGATATCGAGGGAGTCCCAGATAGTCAAGATATAGAGTCGATCAGATTAACCCCTCAACAAGGAGAGTCCGTTGGACAGACCGATCGACAGCAATCTGATACCTTACAGCCGACCGAGGCAGTTCCTGTTTTGCGAAGATCTTCCCGACCCCATGTACCCAATAGGAGATACTTGAACTATCTGTTACTTACCGATGGAGGAGAACCTGAATGCTATGATGAAGCTTGCCAGACCAGTGATGCTAATAAGTGGGAGTTTGCTATGAAAAATGAGATGAAGTCTTTAATCTCAAATGATACATGGGACCTAACTGAGTTACCAATGGGTAAGAAGGAACTTCATAACAAATGGGTGTATCGGGTGAAAGATGAGCATGATGGCTATAAGAGATACAAAGCACGACTAGTTGTCAAAGGGTTCCAGCAAAAGGAAGGAATTGATTACACCGATATTTTTGCTCCAGTTGTGAAGCTCAATACTATTAGATCAGTGCTGAGTATTATTGCCATTGAAGACCTTTATCTTGAACAGTTAGATGTGAAGACTGCATTTCTTCACGGGGATTTGGATGAGGAGATATACATGTATCAACCAAAAGGTTTCTTAAAAGAAGGGAAATAAAACATGGTATGCAGACTTAAGAAAAGTTTGTATGGTTTAAAACAAGCTCCAAGACAGTGGTACAAGAAATTTGACGGTTTTATGCACAAAGAGAGTTTTCAGAAGTGTAATGCGGACCACTGTTGCTATTTTAAAAAATGTAAGTCCAGTTATATCATTTTGCTACTCTATGTTGATGATATGTTAGTAGCAGGTTTAGATATAGATGATATTAGAAGATTGAAGCTACAATTGTTAAAAGAATTTGACATGAAGGACTTGGGTCCGGCGAAGAAGATTCTTGGAATGCAAATCATAAGAGATAAGCATAGAAAAGTTTTGCAGTTATCTCAGTCAGAGTACATCGATCGCGTTTTGAAGAGATTTAACATGTGTGATGCAAAGCCAGTTAGTACACCATTGGCAGGTCACTTTCGTTTATCCAAGGATCAATCCCCTAAGACGGATGAAGAAAAAGACTTCATGGCTAAGGTTCCTTACGCCTCAGTTATTGGAAGTTTGATGTATGCAATGGTCTGTACGAGACCAAACATTAGTTATGCAGTGGGAGTTGTGAGTAGGTTTATGTCAAACCCAGGGAAAATTCATTGGGAAGCTGTCAAGTGGATTTTGAGGTGCCTACTAGGTACCATAGAAAAGTGTTTGTAATTTGGTAAGGGTGAGTTAAAAGTACAAGGCTACGTAGATGCAGATTTTGGAGGTGCAGTTGATCACCGGAAAAGCACTACCGGTTATATATTTACTGTTGGAACTACAGCTGTTAGTTGGATGTCAAAATTACAGAAAATTGTCACTTTATCAACTACAGAGGCTGAGTATGTAGCAGTGACCGAAGCCAGTAAAGAGATGATATGGCTTCAAGGTTTGTTAACCGAGTTGGGATTCAAACAGAAGAACAACGTTCTGCATAGTGATAGTCAAAACGCAATTCAATTGGCGAAGAATTCAACATTTCATTCAAGAACCAAGCACATCAGTCTTCGTTATCATTTCATTAGATCTTTATTGGAAGATGATGTGCTAATACTGGAAAAGATCCAAGGAAGCAAGAATCCAGCTGATATGTTGACAAAGACAGAAACCAGTTGTGTTCAGCTTCAGTTGGTCTGCAAGAGTAATAAGACCTGAAAGATCTGCTGCATAGATCAAGGTGTGAAGACAGGTTGAAACCAGTCTTCAAGTGGGAGATTGTTAATTTTTTCTGAACTTATCTGCATTTCCAATGAAGCCAGTGCTTGCCATCACTTGAGTAAAATGCATCATAACCTTCAAGTAGAATGTGTTATTTTGACATAATAATCCAACATTATTCAACATGTTATTATTGGATAGAAGAGATGCTAGATGAAAAGACAGTGGAAGACAGTGGAGATGAGGCAAGTGCTAAACACATTAAAGAGAACTGGAGTGAATTGAAAAGACAGTGTAGTTTTAGGGGGTTATAAATTACACATTAAGGACTATAATGTAAGGAATATTGGGTCAGTATATTCTGCTTTTTGTATATAAATAAGAATTCTCCGATCTCCATAATAGTGTGATATTGTCCACTTTGGGCCCAAAGGCCCGCACGGCTTTGCTTTTGGTCCACTTCCAAAAGGCCTCACACTAATGGAAATGTATTCTTAACTTATATACTGATTTTTCTTCCCATGTTTAAACGATGTGGGATGTGGGACTTTGGTCGCACCTTAACAATCCTCCTCTCGAACAAAGTACCACTCTAGCCTCCTCTCAATTGACTTCCATCCGCCTACTCTAGTCAGGTGGAGAGAAACCTGAACTCTAGAGCTTTAGGACGGATCTATCTGCTGGACGGATCTATCTGCTCACTATCAGATGACAATCTGCCACTCCTTGATCAATCCACCTTCTTGATGAGCTATCAGGCACTCCATCTTTAGATGAATCTGCGCCGCTCCTTGATCAAGCCACCTGCTTGATGAGCCATTTGTCGCTCCATCGATAGATGAATCTGCGCCGTTCCTTGATCAAGCCACCTGCTTGATGAGCCATCTGGCGCTCCATCTATCCAGCAGATCAATCACCTTGAGTATGGCTCCTGGCAAGATGTTCGGCATCCTGAGAATTTCAGCCACATCGCATTCTGTCTGGGCTTGGTGCTCTGATACCATTTGTAGGGAATATTGGGTCAGTATATTTCGCTTCCGATCTCCACAATAATGTGATATTGTCCGCTTTGGACCCACTGGCCCGCACGGCTTTGCTTTTGGTCCACTTCCAAAAGGCCTCATACTAATGGAAATGTATTCTTAACTTATATACTGATTTTTCTTCCCATGTTTAACCGATGTGGGATGTGGGACTTTGGTCGCACCTTAACATGTAATATTTTTCCCTGTTTTTAAGTGTTATAGTCTCTACAAAACCTAGTGTTAGGGTTTTTTTATATTCACCAGAAACGGCAGAGTCACTGTGTTCTTCCTAATAAAATCGATCTGCAGCAGGTCCGGAGACGTAGGCATAATTTGCTGAACTCCGTTAACAACTGTGTCTTTGATTTCACTTTTGTTTTTGTGCTTTCCTTTTTTTTCGTCTTTTGATCTGATTTGACAGGAAATTAGCATATTTCCCTTAGAAGAGTAATGTAAAACATTGAATCACAGATAATACTTTCCCTAAAGTAGGTCATCAGAAACAAAAACAAGTTAAATTCCTCATTTCCAATCGCCACTTTGCATTTTGATAGCAAAACAAAAAGAATTCGAGATTTGAATTCCATAAGTTATTATTTTTTATTTCAATCCAATCAAATCGCATGGGATATTTTTTTTCCACTCACAATGAACCACATATGTTCTAGGATGAATACTTGATTCAAACTTTTATGTCTAAAATCTCAAATTCGCCATCCTAGAAGGCAAAGTGTTTGTAGTTCAAACTATTCTAGCCTTCAAGATCTCGATCTTGATACCAAAGGAAATATTGGATGGATTGGGCCAAATCATTGAGGACCCTCGTCGGCAAGATGAAATAAATAGCAAGTAAACTTGACCTGAAAAAATAGACTTATTAAACTGAAGTTTTCCAGTTTAACAAATATGTTTTGAGGTTCAAGACCCAATTCTAGAGGTAATATTATTGACAATAGGCAATGTTTGTTACAATATAGGAGTCCTGCGAGGAAGGTGCACCGAGTTATTAAACCAATAGGGTACAAACATTGTAACTAAGAGAAAACTATGTTTTTTTTTGTTGATGTAGAGGCTCAAAAGTTTAAAGAATTCATTAAGTCTACTCTTACTTATATTGAATGAGTTAATATCTACATGGAAAAATATCATGAGATCATTTACAAAGTAGGGGTTGACAAATTTTAGCTCGTGAGAATCTCAATGGAACTTGAAATTCCTATCATATATTTTTAAAAGGATATTAAATAGGACTTTCTTAACAAAAAAAATTAAAAGTCATAAATGGTCACCTTTTCAGAGACCTTTCATACCCTCAAAGTCTATGTACAGATGACCATTGATATTAATATAGTATGTTCATGGAAACAAGATGTCAAGAGTTTTCTGTTACCGAAGATTATTATAAACTTTTATAAAGTCTATTTTTAAGGCGACCCTTGGGCCTTTACGGGTAATTTGACAGTCTTAAGAAGTTCATGAGAGATAAGGATGTTGTGAGATACACTACGCTCGAGAACAAACGCATAATGATATTTTTCAATAAGGTGAGGAAATGAGTCTTTGATTATGGTGACCAAAATATTGGAGATTATTGTGTAAATAATGTTTCGGTAAGCGATGACACTGAAATCAGCAGTGGTGGATGAAGTATCCATTTTAGGGATGATAAAAATTGAAGTGTAATTCAAGAAATAATTGACACGATCAAATTAACAAAATTTTCGAACTTCACCGTAAAGATCATTACCAACGATGTTCCATAAATATTTAAAAAACCCCATAATGTAGCCTTCCGGCCTAGGAAATTTGTTACTATGGGTGCTAAAGAGATAAATTTTTATTTCTTCATAAGTAATCTAACAAATCATGGAATCTATATCATGAGGAGTGAATTTGGAAGAAATGAGAGAGGAGATCAAAGTAAGGCAAGGGCAACTAAAATTATTGTTGGTACCAATGATATTGGAGAAATATGTTATGAAAACTTTAGTCACACCCGTATAAGAGTTAGTTAGCTCCTCCGAATTGTTGGTGATACATACAATTTTGTTGAGAAAAATACATGATTAAGAATGTTGTGGAATAATTTTGTGTTATGGTCACCAATTATAATGAATAAATTTATGGAGGAGAGGGTGAGAAGTTGACAGATAAAGAGATTTCATTTGGATTCAAAGACACCAATAAACATATATTTATGGTGTAATGCCAAAATGAGATCAATGTGATGATAATTACGTCCACTTTAGAGAGGAGGAGCGGGGGAATCCACCTCTTTTCCACTAGCAACACAGTTAATATCCATGTTTGACGACAAGTTAAAAAATTGTAGGAAGGATGTGATAGAAATTAGAAAATGGGGTAGGTTATAGAAACCATCATTGAGAGTCATGGCCCAAGTTTTGTATTTTGAACCCTTGCCGCAAGTGTCCTTCGTGGAATCCATAGAAGAATACAAGCTCGGGGAGTATGTAATGGGATCTTTCCCCAACCTTCTTAGAATATTTGGCACATATGAAGATTGGCTAGGAGGGTCAAGCCCTGAACATTCAAGGCTGGTATAACCAAACATGACATAATTATTGTACATGTTATGATTTTAACGTTCAATAACGTGATTGTTCCTTATCATCTACACATTCGAGCGGTCCAGGTTTATGATGAAAAAAACCAAAACATATAAAAAATAATTGGAAAATTATAGTGGTTTCGCAAATTCAACCAGAGTCCACTCTGAACCACAAAAATGTCATTCACATAATTGTCCAAACATATATAACAATATACAAGATTAAATTCCAGAGAAAAATGTTTACAGAACTCTAAATTCCAGAACGCACACGATTGCTCTCTCAAGATCTCTATATGTTCTTCTGAAAATATATGTAATCAACACTCTTTTTCTCTTTTTATCAGTCTGATTATATTTGTTGCACACTTCCCGAAAATCACATTCTCCTCTATGAAACCCAAAGATATATATATATATATATATATATATATATAATCTTCTTGATATAAATCTCTCTTTATCTCTCTTTAAACTAGAATAATAAACTTCTAACATAAGTAATTATTAATATTTCAACAAGAAGTAACCAATTATATTTCTAACCTAAAGGTAGATCTAACCATCGTAATTAAAACCTTATTTAAGAAGTTACATCAAACATCACATGTCTTAGTTTATGGCCTCATGGTTGATGCAACTGATGTCACGCTTGATGGTTTTTTGATCGATGCAGTCAGTCGACTTAACCAATGAATTTATAGACGATGCAACCAACTCCTTGTATGATGCAGCCAAAACATTCAACAATAAATTCTTATTAGTTACGCTTTGACAGTTTCTAAGTCCATAACAACACTTAAAAATTATACACCTTGGTTTGGACTACAATAAATGGACACAATTGATGCAACTCTAACTTTCCGCTTAAGGGCCTCAAGTGCTTCTAATATATAACAAGTTCAAACAATACTTGAACTTGTTTGTTGCCATATGTTAATAAATATATATTATGGATTTTCAGTTTAATAAACCTTCTCTAGAACAATCTTCCCATTTTTAAAAGTACTTCTTACAAAATGAAGTTTGAAATCAATGTACTTAGTGCTTTCTTAAAATACATAGTTTATTGACAAATATATTACACTTTGATTATCACAATGCATCAGTAGAACTTCTTGCTGAAGCGCAAGTTCCCTTAGGATTCCTTTTAATCACACAACCTCATTTATAGCCTCATTAACATCAATATATTCAGCTTATGTTGAGGATAATGCTACCAGAGGTTGGAGATTAGCTTTCTAAATTACTGCACTATCAAATAACATAAATACATAACCAGTAAAAGACTTCATGCTATAAAAAAATCTAGCATAATCTGAATCATTAAGACCCTCAGCACATTCTCGTCCTAAACCAACATCCCCATCCATCAATCCTAGACTTATGGACCCTTTTAAGTATGTCAGAACCAACTTGACTACCTTCCAATTGATAAATATATATCCTATAAATAGCATATATTCCTTATAATGACGAGGTAAGCATATACTGGAGACTTGAGAAATGGGTAAGTTGTAGGTAGTATGTGACAACCAAAGGAAAACATGAACCAAAAGACGAGGCTGATATGTGGTAGCAGACAAGGGCCATTAGGAAACTACCAGACGAGGGCTATTATGAAACTACCAGACGAGGGCAATGAAAGGGATACGAGGTAACTAAATATCAAAACGAGTGTATACAAAAATATGGTGATCATGATAAAATATGGAGTCCACAAGAAGGCATTTAGATAAATGACATGAGAATACTAGTCAAGTGCATGAAAAAGACATTCAAACGATTATAACAGGATGATACGTGTTATACATATTTTCACATTTATTACAGAATGTGACTAATATTTAGGATACAACCACACGTTCACACGTGTAATGAATATATGATAGATATGGAGAGAGAATATATCTTGTAAACAATATAAATAAAAATTAGAATTTAAAGTGTAAAGTGTGATCATATTTTTATAAAGAAACAATCATTATACTCATTGTCATTTTCTTTCTCGTTTATCTTTCAACACTTCTTCTCAATATTTGAGAAGGAAATTATTTATCAAATTTGGTGTTGTATGCGAGAACTTATTTCTATTTTCAAGAATTCAAGTTTTAGTATATCCCTGATAATGACAAGATCGGGAATTGAAAGGGAAAATTATAGGATCCTATCTAGGAGTCAGAACGAGAAGCATATAACAAGATCAACTTTTTGGTTAGTTGACTGCTGCTCGTACCATAACTAGCTAGGATCAAATGACCTACACAATCACGATGATAATTGAAAATCAGCGGGTTGGAGAAATATCCAGTGTGCTATATAGAGGCAATCAAGCATATGATAGTCCACTTAATGCGCGACCCGTATAAACATTAATCTTGTACCAGTCCAGGGAGAAAATCCATATTATCAAGTTATGTAGATTACCCCGTCTAATGCACAACTCTTTGAAATTGAGATTGAGGAGCTAAAGCGAGAAACGTTTATGGTAAACCAATTCTAATTTGAGAGAGACGAGGAATCCAAGGTGAGAATATTGAAATTTACTGAGGGGTTACAGTTTTTAAAGAAGAAAGTCATGTCAGAAGATAAAGAAAAACAAGGGCTAGAAAAAAAGACCAGTAAAGCAGACCTAACATAAAGGGTAATAAACCAAGAAGCAGACAGTTAACATGTGAACGAAAGTAGCGACAAAAAGTAAAAAATAAGAAAGCTGAAGAGTGTCAAGCACGAGGACCAATCGAGTAATAAGGTGTTGAAATAGAGCAAGAAGCAGCACGAGGTGGAATATAACAAGGAGATACAAAAAATAGAAGCTTACCATATTTCATTAATCATCTTTCATCAAGAAAATCTTTAAAGACAACCTCCTCCATAAATTTGATCCATATCTAATAGAGACTTACGATGGATCAAGGGACCCAAAGCACGACTTGAAGAAGTTTAGTAATATGATGATGGGGTTTAACCCGGAAAACATTTTACTTTGCAGAGAAACAATGTGATTCCATCATGGACATGTACCAAATAAAATGAGAAATAATAAAAATCTACGTCTAGATATTTGTACACAAAATGAATACTTTGTCAACTTGCATAAACGAAGTTGCGGTAGCGTCATTCAAGAGAATGTTGGACAATGACAGACCGCTCTACAATGACCTTGTTAGTTTTACTGTTGTTAGTATGTGAGACATTTTGGCATGTTCAGATTATTTTATCATATTTGATGATTCTAATAAAAGAGCTTCTTTTGGCCATACACCCCAATAGTCAAAGGCAACAATACCAAATTGATTGAAAAGTGACAAGGTTAGGCGTGATGCTGTTGCAAAAGCTCTGTTAAGCAGAGCGAATGATTTATATTATGATAAAATGGCTTGTGGGTTTACCCATTTAACTGAGAATATAATAGTTGTTTTTTACAAGAGCATAGGTAGTGAAAAGTATCAACCTCGTCATAGCATGCTCACCCCTAATAGCAAAAGATCTTGTAGACACTTATGTGCATACCATAACAAACATTCTCACACAACCAATAAATTTGGTAGTTATGGGAAAAGATTCAGATATTGATCGGTAATGGTGAGCTAGCTGAGTTCATCAAGCGTAATGGGTGGAACCTATGCGAAAACTTAAGTAATAAAGAGCTGATATACAAAAAATTAGAAAAAAAATATAAGAAGATGGTGGGAAATTACAGTGGCTTCATACTATTTTCGTTGAGAATACGTTGTCGGGGACGAACCCGAACTCCAGAAAAAGTACAAAAAGAATTAAAAGTACACTTGGTGGACGAGTCATTAAACCACTATTATAGGAAACCAGTGGCTGACTTGACTTTTAATGACGATGATTTGAAGGGCGTCGTTACTCTTTACAAGCACACCATGATAATTAACTTGGATATAACCATGATCATAGTTTCGCGAGTTCTAGTAGATAATAACAACTCGACTAACGTTATTTTCAAAGCCAATTTTAAAAAAATGATCGGTATACCACCGTACAAACCGACTGATAGACAGTTGGCTAGCCACTATTATTGTAAAACTGTGTAGTTGTGTTAGTGAAGTTGAACGTCAGGTAAGTGTCATTTTGCTTCAGCAACCTCAAATTCTTATAGTAACACGTTAACGAACATCGTGCCCGCATAGATCATCTCCCCATTTAATGACTCAAATATTCTTCAAAAGAAGATATTAGTGATTGGTGATGGTAAAAACTGATCAAAGGGTATTTATGGAAAGTATAAAATTTTGAATGGAGAGTAGAGAGAGAAAAGAGAGGTGCTATATTTATTGTTTTAAGAGAGAGAATTCAACCAACCCATTAAATGTTATTTTTGACTCTATATATAAAAATCTTAAGATCGATGAGCCGACTGGGTCAGATCCTTTATACAGGTCAATTAGAGGGGCTGGGAAGCCCATGATAAGGTGAAGGAAGCACTCGGCTTACTATGCTAGGCATACAACTTACTAATTATTACTTTTGTTAAAATTCTAAATTCCCCTCTAAGAGAAATGCAAACTAATCTCTTTATTTCACTTCTAACATAATTCAATCCTATCATCTAGACCCCTTAGCTCTCTCAAAAGTATTTCAGGAGAGCTAACATGATAAATGAATTCTGATCGATTTCTAAAGTGAGTACGGAGGATTTTAAAGCAAAGCAGTTGTAACCCAAAGGTCACGACTTTACACGGTTAATTTTCCAAGACACGTGTCAAGTGGTAACTGAACCTATTGACCATTTTTACCCTTATGAATTGTATATGAACGTAAAAAGTAAAAAACTACATTTAATAGCCTCTTTTACTCATTGTTGTTGGTTAATCTTCTCTAGTTTTAACATTCAAGTGTGTCGTCATTACCTATATAAGAATAATTTTTTTTACTGTTTCTATTTCTAGAGTGAGAAATAGTTTAATCTACAATTCTAGATATAGAAAAGACCTAATTTTCAAACTAGATTTCTTTTAGACCGTTCTTCTAGTATTATTGAAAGTTTGTATGTTTACAGAAAGGAATGCATTAATCAAAGGAGGTTGGCTTAATCTATCCGAATTGGAGGAAGAAAAAAGGCATACCAGAATCGTTGCCAGATTATCTGCTTCACCCAGTGGATTAATTGTAAATCAAATTCTAGAACGAGATAGAAGTTCCACATTTAATAGACAATCAATCATGTATAAACCTATCCATCTCGCTCAATCTCTTACAACCCTTGACCAATTCGTTCAGTTAACTTAAAAACCCTTAAAAAACACTTAACATCGTAAACCTCCATCGACCTTTATTGAGATAGGATCGGATGCTGGGGAAAACACTCCTCGCAGAATCACTAGGCTTTCTAAATCCAAAGCTAAAACTCCATCATTGGATAAGGAAATAGAAACATCAGCTGAAGTTCTTACTGATGTTAGCAATCCTCCAAGGTCAATTCCAACCTTGGGAAATGATTTTACAACAGAGCTTCCTTCACAGCTCACTTCAAAAATAAATCTTACTGGTTCATTTGCTGACCCCCCTAAAACGAAGGAAGAAAATCATAGTGTAAAACCTTGTGGACCTTCGGAACAAAGGCCACAAGTAATGGAAGAAAAAATGGATGAGAGTGGGGAAGACACCCCCTTAGAGATGTTCAGATAAACCAGGGATACTCATAATATGGTTTAGGAAAAAAGAAAAAATAAAACTTTCCATAATCCAAACCACTTCCGGAGTGCCTCGTTGGGCGAGTTAGGCCCAATTTTGCTAAAGTCAGTGTCAAATACTTATTTGATTTACAAAAGATATCATATGTATATACTCATACAGCCGAACTATACATGATTAGGAAAAAAAAGGATTTCCTAAATCAATCAAAGTGAGGATTCCTATTCCTTAAGAAACTCTGATGGACTGCAATGCAGGAGAATTGGTGGTTTACACCGAAGTACTCAGTTGGGGTCTTCTGTTTCTCTTGGACTCGTAAATAGTGAGGTACTTCCACTTAGTAAAATTATGCCCAAGCCATCATCATAGCTTCAAGGCTATCCAAAATTCTGATGCCCATGAAGAAATTTGCAATTGTGGCTAGTTTGTGTAGGAATGGTCATATCCCTTTTTATTACTTCAATATGCAAAATGACTCTAAGGTAGTTAACGAATTGCTAGAATCTTACAAAACTTGGAGGATTCAATCCTCAATATTAGTGGTTCTTGGGAAAATGGGAGAAAAATCACCTCCAAGAGAAATCTGAGTATGCTCACTATATATTAAAAAAGCTAAGGTAAATATTTTTAAAGATATCTTTTATTTCCATATTTTGATGTTATTATTTCTCACTTCAAATTTGTTTTGCAATGTTTACAAATCTCTTTTCAAAACATTTGGAAGAAGGGAAAGTGACTTTCACAAAGCTAAATCAATGGGCCACTGAAAAATGTTCAACGCGATTTCACAACTACTTCACTCTAAGAAACATGACGAGAGCCCATCTATGGAGAACAAATCCGATCCGTGAGATTTCATAGGAACAGTTTACCACTCCTCCCCGATTCTCTAAAATGTTTATAAATATAGAGAAGATTGATGGAAAACTTCATCTGCCAGCGAGGAATAAGGCTTCGAGTCACTTTGAAAAAATCAAGAAGAAGAAAAAGAATAAAGATAGTTCATCTTAGGCCATTCCTTAATTAGGGAGTATGGGGCCTTCAGATGAAATTGATGCAGATTTTTTGGAGGTTGTCGCAGTCACTGTTGGGGAGACTAAGGAACCATCAGACGCTCCAATAGGTAAGAAGAAAAAGGGGGCGGGGGAAATGAGTAAAGAGGGTAGTGACAAAAGAGAAGTGAAGAAGAAGAAAACCAAAATTGGTTTGGAGATCATACTTCGATCCGAAGTTCTTTCTTTCTTCATTCATACAAATGTTCCTCCTAAAAAAGAAGTATCTCTTAATCCTCCTTCCCCAGTCCTTCTTAATGTTGACCTACCATCTTTCAAAGGTAATGACCAGCTCGATGACATATGAAATTTTAACTTTGAATATTTTTACAAGTATTTCCCTCAGTCTACAACCATTGCTAATGTTGTGACATATGATAGAGAGTCCTTCGAAGTTTCTAAGGAACATAATAACTGGGGTATGCGGTCTTAGGCTGTGTAGGGCCAATAGTTGACTTGGAGAGGCAGATGAGATCTCAAGCAAAGGATATTGCCTCACTTAAAAATGAAAAACAAAGTTTGAAAAATTCTATCAAGGTAAAGCAAGACAAAGTTGAAAATTTGGGTAAGAAAAAGAATACCCTTAACAAAGAGCTGGTTCAAGCTAAATCCGAGCATGAAAAGTTGCAGACTAGCTATACTGATTTGCAGTCATTTACTTCCAAAGAAATCAATTCTTTAAAGGACCAACATAACAAGGATAAAGGTACCATTTACCATTTATCAGAAGAAAATAAAAAAGGTGGAAGATCTTCTTAAGAAGAAAGAAGATGAAATTGTGTCTCTCAAAGAGAAGACTGCGCATGAAATAGCTGATGTTGTGGATACATATGCTGATACAATATTGGATTCTATGCAGCAGAGGGATGTGTCCATTAAATTGGATATGGTTATATTGTTTCACACGACATTCCCCAAGTGGTCACTTGGGGAATTATGGAAGTTTGTGCTAGAGGACCAGATTCATTTTCATAGTCTATATGTGGGTGATAAATTAAATGTTTCTTTGGATGAATCCGATGAATATAACTCTAATGATGAAGCCGATGGGGATTCGGATGGTGAGCCTTCAGAAAATAAAGTAGAAAGCAAAAGAAAAATGATGGAAGAGAAGAAAACAGAAGGGAACGAGCCCTAAGGTTAACAATTTTAATGTATAAGTGTTTTGAACTGAATTCCTTGATGTGTGCATGGCATTTTGTTATTTTTGGAACGAATTACTTTGCGACTTTGTTTGTATACAAGGTATTTTGTTGTGTGGATCAGATTTGTATAAAAATTTAAAGGTATTTTATGTATACTTTATGTCTCAATGCATATACTTGCTTCCATCAATATCTGATCCACAACTAAGAATTTATATTTGAAAGTGATTAAAAACCTGGAACAATTACACTAAAGCAACAAACTTTAATCGCACAAACCATTCGAAGGCATACACAACTTTAATGTGTCCAAGTCATTCGAAGGTAATTAATTCGAAGGCAATACTACTTTAACCTAGCCAAGCCATTCGAAGGTAATCCATTCGAAGGAAACACAATTTTAATCTTGCCAAGACATTCGAAGGTAATCCATTTGATGGCAACACAACTTTAATATGGCCAATCCATTCGAAGGTAATCCGTTCAAAGGAAACACAACTTTAATTCGGCCAAGCCAAAGAAACGTTTCTTTAAATGAAAAATATGATAGATTGATTAAGATTCGGACACCTGATTAAAACTTCCCTATGCCACCAGGGTAGGAAAGAGTACGCCCCCCCTAATATTTACATTGAGCTAAAATAAATTAAATATTTACAAGATAATATTAATCTAAATACAACCTCAGATGCTTAACATTCCAAGGGTGCTTTAAAAAGTTGTCTTCTTTGTCTAAAAGCTTGTATGTTCCTTGTTTGATCTTTTCATAGACAGTGTATGCTCCTTCCCAGTTTGGATTCAGCTTTTCAAACTTCTTTTCCTTGGTGTGTAAAGATACTTTCGTAAAATTTTATCTCCCACTTGAAAATCTTTATTTTAACTCTAGATTCAAACCTGCTTCTCATCAAGCTTTGGTAGTGCACTGTTCTTATGTGAGCTTTTATTCTATTTTCCTCAATCATATCCAATTGAGCCTTTACTACCATCTCATTATTTTCTTCCAAATAGTTTTGAACTCTTAAAGAAGAAAGCTTAGCTTCTATTAGGGTGATTGCATCCATTCCTCAACTAAATAAAATGGAAACTCTTGAGTAGTTGTGTGAAGAGTAGTTCGGTAGGCCCATAGTACTTCTTGTAGATAACTCGGTCATTTTCTAGCTGCTCATTCCACGTTATTTTTTAAACCCATTAAAATCGTTCAGTTTGCTACCTCAGCTTATCCAATGGCCTGAGGATGAAAAGAAGAAAATAAACAATACTGGATTCCTCTTTATGCACAAAATACTTCCATATCTTTGTTGTCAAATTGACGACCAATATTTTTAGTGATACGCATGGGAAAGCCAAACCTATAACATATGTTAGAAAATATAAACTTTATCACTGCTTTAGATGTTGTCCCAAACAAGGGTGCAGCTTCTACCCACTTGGAAAAGTAGTCTATTGCCAAAATGATAGTGTGACAACCCCCAAAAGCTATTAGAAGTGGTCCAACTAGATCAAGCTCCCATCTTCTAAATGGCACTGCTTCGGATACGAACTCCATAGGGATTACTGGTATATGGAGTGCATTTCTATATCTTTGACAAAGGTCACATCTTCTCTCTAAATCTTTAGCATCTGCTATAATAGAAGGCCAATAGTAACCTGCCAACAATAATCTCATAGTTAAAGCTTTATAGCCAAAATGTACCGATCCTTCCCCATCATGTAGTTCGGATACTACATTTTAAGATTCGTTGGATCCAAAGAAACACAACAAAGGCCTGCAGAAAGATTTTTTTTATTATAAAAAACCTTATTAGAACTACAAATCTGTGAGCTTTGTATTTTATCTTTTTGGGAGAAGCTTTGTCTTGAGGTAAAACTTCGTTGGTGATAAACTCTTAGATTTCACTTATCCAATCTTGATAAGACAAGGTAGATACATGTCAATTTTATCCCATGTCACCTTTTATTTCTGAATATGTAACTATGGAAGGACATTCTTGTACAATAATCCAAGAATACGCTTCAAAATAAGCTGTAGTGGCTAGGGAATCAGCCATTGATGTTTTTGATTTTGTGACACGATCATACTTAATGCATTTAAAACTGGTTGAGATCTCTCTTAATATCTTTAGATACTTTATCAAGTGATCTTTCCTGGTTTCAGATTGCCCCTGTGCTTAATGAATGACTAACTAAGAACCTCTTAACAATCAGAATCTTTTGGCACCATATATCTGAGCCAATCTTAACTCTGCTATTGCCACTTCGTATTCTGATTTATTTTTATATGCGTTAAAACCTAAATGTATTGCTTGGTACGTTGAATCCCCAAAGGGGGAGATTTGGCAGATACCAGCTCAACATCTTATTTTACTAAACCCACCATCAATTAAGATTACCCATTCCTTCTCCGGCTTACTGGTTTGAACTTCTTCATGAGGCCTTTTGGAGTGAAATTCAACTAAAAAACCAACCCAGTTTGAGCTTTGATTTCAATTCGGGGTGCAAAGCCAATATCATAATCCCAAAGCTCAACTGACCACTTGGTCATTCTGCCCGATATATCTTCTTTGGGTCAAGCTATATATACCCAAATGTGGTTTAAGTATACCCAATTTTGAGTTTACCCAAAAGTGGTATAAGTATACCCAATTTTTGACAAAAATACCCTTTTGGAGGTATATAAGTTCTTTTCTATTTTACTAAATCCTCCCACTTCATTTTTTCTTTAACATTCCAAATTCACACTTACTTCTCTCTAATTTTTCCGGCGAAGTAAGTATTTTTTAGATTTAATTTTTTTTTATTGATTAAGAATTTTTTTATTGTTTAGACTTAATTGCTATGAAATTTTAAAGTTTTTTTTTGAAAATCATAGATTAGAATTAGGTTTAATTTCAAAATTAGATTTAAACCTAAATTAGGAAAAAAAATCCTTTTTTTTTTTGTGTTTTTGGCCATTTTCAAGTCCGGAAAATGGCCGGCAAGCGCACCATCGGTGCGTAAGCCCAGTACCGAGCGTACTGGGCTTACGCACCGATGGTGCGCCTGACGCAGCCCACCGGTGCGTTGGGCCTGCACCATCGGTGCATGTCTTGTGTGTACCGATGGTGCAAGCCCAATGCACCATCAGTATGCAAGACCTGCACCGATGGTGGAGGCAATTTTTTTTAAAAAAATTCTTAATATTTTTTTTATATAATTGAGTCCTTAATTTTTTTTAAACTAACATCGATAAATTGATTAATTTTTTTCAAAAAAGTTGTTTTAGTTTTTATATATTTAATGGTTATAATAATTTATTTTAATTGTTTTTATAATTTTGTGACTTAACTTTAATTTTTTTTGTTTATTTTAGGTATTTAATCAAATAGTCTACTCCGCATCTCAAGAACGTTTTTCAGTTTTTTTCTAAAAAATTATTTATGTATATAACTTATAATTTTAATTCAATTATAATTAATTTATATATTATATTAACAATTTCTGTATATAAAAATTAATTAATGTGATATTTTTTAAATTAAATTTTAACTTAATTATTTGTGTATCCTCATACATTAAAAATGAATAAATACACTTAATAATAATCGATAAGTTTAAAAAAATTAAACACTAATGAAAAAAATCTCAATATATAGTAAGATACAAAAATTTTGTATATATATAATATCTAAAATTTAATTATATTTAAAATTTAATTAATAAAATATAATATAAATAAATAAATAGTAACTTACGAGTTTTGTGTATATATAATATCTAAAATATAATTATATTTAAACTTTAATTAATAAAATTTGATTAAAATTCAATCAATATATATAGTAACGTTAAAATATTGTATATATAAATAATATTTAAAATATAATTATAATTAAACTTTATATATTGGTATATGTATCACTATTTGTATATTTTTCTAAAAAATTTAGATTTAATTTTTAAAATCGAATAAAAAATCAATGAATACAAACAATAAATATTAAGATCAATTAATAAAGCTTTATTATATTTCCATTTTTGAGCCTGAAATCTTAAGTATATTCATCGGTATCATTCATGCAATACCAATTTCTTTTTAAAAAAATGAAACTAAATAATTTTTTTTAATTAAACACGTTAAAATAGGAGTTTGGAGAAACAAAAAAGGAAAAAAAAAATCATAGCCATGAACGATCGGTTCAGGTCTGAACCGGTGGTACATGACCACCAGTACCACCGGTGCACAGGCCCAGAACCGGTGGTGCTGGGCCTTAGTACCGATGGTACTGAGGCCCAACACCATCGGTTCTGGGCTTGTGAACCGATGGTACAACACCTATGCACCATCGGTTCTGGCCCTCCAGAACCGATGGTGCGAAGGTGCACCGGAACAAAAAAAAATTAAAAAAAAACATTTTTTTTACCTTTGTTCGGATTGATTTATGTTTGATTTCGTGCTTTTATTAGAAATTTTTTTTTTTTTTGAAGTAAGTTTGAATGTTCTTGAGGTAACTTTGAATGTTCAAGAACACTTTGAAGAACTTCACCAAATTGTAGTAACATGGGTTTGATCTACTAAATCAAAGTGTTTTTTTGGTAAAGATAGTAAAATATGTTATTTTGTGATTTAGGTATATTTAGGATACACTTAGTGTTTTTTTTACTTAATGTCAATTCTGTAATTAAATGGATATGTGAGGGTATTTTTGTCAAACTAAAGCCAACTGCATTTTTTGGGTAAACTTAAATCATTTTTGGGTATATATAGCCATACCCATCTTCTTTTTACAATACATTTTTCAAGGGAAAAATGATTCGAACTCTGATAGAGTGTACTTGAAAATAAGGCCTTATCTGGCTGCTATTACCAATCTGAAGGCTAATTTTTCCAATTTTAAGTATATTTTCTCAGGTTCCAACAAAGTATTGCTTATATAATAAATAGGGCAAGGATAATTATTAACTTCTCGTACCAACACTGCACTCACAACATACTCAAATACTACTAGATACATATGAATTATGGCCCCGTCTACAGGTTTATATAATGTTTTAAGTGAAGATAGATGTCGCTTGATTTCAAGGAAAGATTGGTTTTGAGGACCAATTAAAGTCTTTTGCATTTCTTAAGACTTGGAAAAACGGAGTGCACTTGTCTAATGACCTTGAAATAAATTGTTTAACGCTCGCAATCTTCCGATAAATATCTAAACTTCTTTAGTATTCTGAGGTGGATCCATAGCTAACAACGCATTTAATTGGTCTGGGCTAGCTTGAATTTATTTCTCGCCTATAAGGTAACCCATAAATTTCCCGGATCAGACACCAAAGTTACATTTTTTCAGGATTTAATTTCAAGTTGATGGCTTTTAAGTTAGAAAACATTTCTTGGAGGTCAGAGATGTGATCCTCCTCTTTAAGACTTTTAACCATCATATTATCGATATAAACTTCTACATTTCTTCTAATCTCGTTAGCAAATTCCTTATTAACCAGTCGCTGATAAGTGGCTCCAACAATCTTCAACCCAAAGAGAATTACCTTATAGCATTGAAGCCCCCTTTCAGTAATAAAAGTGGTGTGATCTTGATCACTCAGGTCCATTTGTATCTGATTATACCAAGAAAAAGCATCCAGGAAGGATAACAACTTATTTCTCGATGTAGAATCTACTAGCTGATCTATCCGGGGTACTAGAAATGAATAATTGGGGCAAGCATATCCAAAAATCTACTTCTTTAAAAATTGATGAGCCTTTTTCTCATCTTCCAATAGATTCTTAATGTGTTTCCACAACGAATCATAAGTCAGGCATTGTTATCAATTTGGTCTAACTGACAGTCTTCTCTATCAACCTATCACACAACTTTTTACCAATTTCCTCACCTCATGCAGTTTATCTTTAACAATTGAGTCTTATTCGTATATAGAGGAAACTCTTTGCACAAACAACTTTAAGATCTGACTGACAAGACCAAAGGCATTCAAAATTATAAGCGACGAATAAAGCTCACATCAACACCAATATTCATTTTTATTTTGGTAATATCCTCGATGGATAAGGTGATTTGGACACTCTTGCGAGTTACTGCTTCGCAAGCGATACTCAACAAGTTCTCAATGATGGGACTCTTTGTTTTTCCCAAATACAGGGTTAGCCTCCTCAATATGTTTCAACCAAATAAATGATCTTTATAACCTTCTTTTCACCATCGACCACAACATACTTCTCTTAGTATTTTTTGTTTAAATTTTGGACATCTAGTTCTTCAAGAGCCTCGGTCTATAAAACATTTGAGGTGACAAATACAACCGTCATTTCCACCAATTTTAGGAAACGATCGGCATGAATAACAAACGCATTAAACTTTTGTTTATTTGCCTCATGGCCCTCTATCAATGTGTCAGTATTAAATTTCACCCTCTTAGCATTGTATTTGGATTTTTGCAACGTATTGACCTTAAGATATTTACCTGAATCTGAGGCTTTATATTTCTCATAAATGGAGAATTTTTACCATGTCGATGACTACTTGAAACAAATATCGGAAAACTCGCATTCATCATACCAGTCGTAAGAACAATCTCATTGGCTCATATTTGAATCTTTACGTTGGTATTTCCTTTAGATTGGTCCATTGTTCGACTTTGTATGGCATGAGGTAGAGCAACAGTACCAGTATCGAACACTTTTGATGATCTTTTTTAAGAGCGCACAACATATTTTTCCCTCCCCTGTTTTCAACTCAACTCTTCCCTAACATATTTATAATTATCCGAGGGTCTGGCTAAATTACCATCATACTCACCTTGATATGGTTTCTTCCTTTATCCAAGTGGTCCTTGTTTTGGCCTCACACATCTTTTGGTGTCACTTCTTTTGTTCTGGTCGAGTTTCAGAAATATTAACACCCTTTTCACCATCTTTAAGGATTTGTTTTGTGCGGTAAATGCCTCGTCTTCTTGGTTCCATAGGGATACTTTCATTTTTAGCTCAAAACATATAGGCCACAAGATGAGGAAGGATGACAACTTTTGGCATTTGTATAACATAGAGTTTCTGAAGCTCTACGATTCATAAAGCGGAAAATATATTCAATTACTATTTTCAACTCCAACTTCGGCATCTATAGAACATAAAGCATGTGAAGCTCTACAATTCATAAAGTGTAAAATATTTTCGGCTAATACTTCTAACTGCATTTATTATTTTCTTAAATTATTTCAAAATTTTCATTTTATGATACATTTTTCCTACCCCGCTCGCGAGGGGAGTATTTAATAAAGCATTCGTCATTAATAAAATGTAATTTATTTTTCATCTCAAGTATTTAATTATATACTTCGATAAAACACTAGATGTAGTCTTTACACCAATCTAACAAACAAAAAGTTAAGTATGGATGATTAGAAAACTAATCATAAACACTTCAAGTAATCTTTCTACCCCTCAATTAAAAAATAAAATCTAAGTTTGGGATGATTAGAAAAGTAATCCTAAATACTACAGAGAGTCTATGTATTCCTCAACCAAACAAGAAAGGATAAGTATAATATGATTTTAAAATAAATCCTCAACGTGTCAGGGAGTCCAAGAAACCCTTAAATAAACAAAAATACTAAGTGGTCATAATTACAAAAATAATCTTTAGCACATGTTGGATTCTTGAACCCATCAAACAAATAAAAACAAAATGCATGCATAATTTTAGACATTATTCTAGATATAAATGATCTAACATGTTTCTTAAAATTATATTCCTTTGAAATTGATCACTCTTTTTGGAATAAAAAAGTTTTGGAACACGTCGCTTTCTTGCGAAAACCAAACAAACTTCTAATGCTTGAAACAAATTTCCTTTAGTATGAGATAATTAATAAAGATATAAAGCATGGTTCAATAACAAAAATAAATTACCACTCATCAAGGATTTGTTTCAAAAAATTAACCTCATTGAATATCAAATGCATCAACCACAAAATAAAACAAATTAAAGTTACTGAGGAAGGACATATTTCTTGGCATAGGCAATAATTTCATATCACTTAACGTCATCCTTAAAGGGACATACAATTATTCCTCAGGTTTCAATATAAGAAGGAAGATCACTTACATCTACGGCATTAATAAAAAGTACTTTTTCATTCGTGTAGGTTGATCACTTATATCTACGACATCAACAGAAGCGACATTTTAATCTGTGTACAAGAACCATAAATACCATTAGAATTTTTTATCATCAGCTTCGAGTAGAAGAGAGGAAACTAAATATCCACCCTTCAGAATATTTATAAGAGACTTACTTCACCTGGAGAAATTTTCCACTCAATATATGGTGTCCTACCATCATGTGGATAATATTTCTAAGAACAATACAAGTCTAAAGTTTGGAATTCTTAACTCTTTTGAAGTTCATCTTTTATATTCTTTAGTAACTTCTCTTTCTC
The DNA here is from genome assembly GCA_036936605.1 of Limnanthes douglasii subsp. nivea. NCBI lineage: Eukaryota > Viridiplantae > Streptophyta > Magnoliopsida > Brassicales > Limnanthaceae > Limnanthes > Limnanthes douglasii. The sequence goes on from JAUPFV010000004.1 coordinate 29,903,243, forward strand.
AGTCTTTTTAGCCTTCATAAAATTTTCATGATTTTTCACCGTAGCGCCACTTAGATATTTTATCATATTGAATTTAGTAGCTACTCACATGAAAGAGTTTCAACAATCATAAATTTTGCGTATGAAAATTCTTTGATCAAGTTAACAAATCTACGAGAAATAAAAAACTGATTCTCCAGTGTTCAAGAAAACTTTTAATTGTGTTTTAGCTTCAGATTTAGCTTGAAGATCAGCCTTCAATTGTGTATAATCTTCATCTATGGTTTAGATATAAGCCTCAACTTTGACTTTGTCTTGCAAATCATCTTTCACCTATTGAGTCCTCTAATATGGTTATGCCACAACCTCTAGTTAAGGTGAAATATTATGAACAAATAGATCAAGACTCTCATAAGAGTAATGTACAAACACAAAAGTTTTGAATAATGACTAAAAAGTAAAAAACATAATCAACAAAGTATATATAGACAAATATTATAAATAGACAAGTGATAAAGACTTACTTTAATTACTAGCTCCATCAACCTTATGGCCAACTTCATAGAGGAAAGATGAGTTGGTAGAGACCTCATATGCGCTGAAGCAGATAAGTATTTGAACATTTTTGAAAATTGATTCAAAGGAAACATTCTAAGTGTAGAATTTGAAAGTTTTTTTGTGAATAAAAAATAAGCACCCAAATAATTAGTAAGGGTATCCATCAAAGTTTGTTTTTCTTGAAGTATCAAAAGTGTTTGAAACCTTTTTTATCTACTTAAAAGGAATGTTGAGAATATCAGAAACCTTCGTAGTAAGAGAGCTTCATTAACGATAATATGAACAACATGAATAAAAATATCTATTGTAAATTGTGGTGTTGACCGTAAATGATCGACTTCAAGATCAAAAGTACTAGAGGTTTGGGTACGATTGACATAATAAATACGATATTTAGTAGGGATAGAAGAATGATCCCCAGATGAGTACTAGTATTTGGTTTCAGCTGTCAAATTGTTCTATAACATCGTCTCAAGCACGAAAAATCCTTGTCATGGACATTTTTATATGAGAAAAAGGATAAAATAAGAAGGTTTGCAAAATAAAAGGCAATGGAAATTGAAAATAGCAAGCTATAAACATAAACAAAGAATAAAAATGAAATTTATAAAAAAAAATTAAGAAAAAGAATACGGTGAATGTCGTAAGAAAATGAAAAAGGGGAAATGACAATATTTCAAAAAAGGTAAGGGTATTCTTATTGATACTAGTTGGATGCCTCATTGATCCAAGACACCCAATTATTATTGTTACTTAAAGAAAAACTAAGCTTGAGCTTTGCCCAAAATGATTTGAGTGCAACTACAATGATAGAGGATATGATTAATGGTTTCAAAGGCATAACTGCATCAGGCACAATTCGGAAGAGGGTGTGTTTAAACCCCTAACTTAGAAGCTTATTGGGGGTGGAAAATTTCCCTTGGATAACAAGCCAAATGATGAAGGAACGAAGGGGAATATTACATTTATTCCATACTAACCACGCCCACCCAACATAGAGGATGAGTGTACAAATGACATTGTAGGTGTCCTTGATAGTGAAATTGGTGATTTCTCTCTTAGTAATCCATTAGTAGATGTTGTTGGAAATGATACAAATAGGAATGAGATAGAGGATAAGATGGTTGATCTCTTCGAAAGTTAGATGGTTTTAGAACTAGTAGACCTTAAGTGGGGAGGATAATTACAAAGACCATCGTGAATTATATTAGAAGCCTTGAGGTTGCTCCCCAGAAGAGAATCTCGAGTAATACTAAGCTCATAGTGGTTGACCAAAGAGGTTGAGAGGAACTACGTGTCAAACCATAAGGATTTATTATCCTCCTTACCAATCGTCACCATGTACAATTTTCTAGCAAGAGGCCTAACATTTAAATTTTCCTCCAAGTCCAGGAGGGAAAAAATTCAGTATTTAAATACTCGAAGTTTTTGTCTTTAATATTCTCATAGTAAATTCAGTTGCTATAGATTGAGTTGTCGTGTTGACAGACGATGGACCATAAATGTTTGAGAACGACCGCTTGATTCCATGCTTTTAAGTTTAGAATCCCAAGGTCGCCCTTAAACAAGATAAATCTCACAATAGACCAAACAAGTTTAGTACCGGTAACCTTCATCTCATGGCCAGACCAAAGGAAACGACGGAGAGACAGTGAGATTTCTTTATGAACTTTAGCAAGACAAATAAAGATCAAATATCAAGAAAATTTCCCCGCAAAAAAGTACGTATTTAATGACTTGAAGTGTACCCACATAAAAAATATGTTTCGAAGTCCATGAGGTTATACGGGTAGTAACTTTGTCTAGAATGGGTCGATATTCGTTATGAGAAATTCGATACTAAAGAAAAAATACTCCAAGATACTTAACTGGGAGGGAGGAGATTTTGAAACCAATAATATTGATCAAATCAAATCTTTTTTTGTGCGAAAAAAACATCAAATAAAATAAAATAAGTTCATACAAGTACTTAGGGAATACCTTGAGGAGATACAATCGACATAAAGAGGTCGATTGACAGGACTCTGCTAAAACAAACATAGTAGAAATGATAGAACAATAGAGATAAAATACCGTACCTAAAATAATGTAACGAGGGCCAATCGAGCCGACATAGAGTAACTCCGAGGAAATCCATACCAATAGAAGGCAACAAACGACACCGAGGAGGAAAGGATCTGCAAATAAAATAGAAGAATAAATAAATAAATAAATTAAAAAGAGTTACATAGGCCAGCAAGTCTTGGTGTCATGGAATCTGAACTGAAGATCAGTGAAGATTCGGTGAAAAACCATAGAGGCATTGGCTGAAGGGGAACCAAAAATTATTGAGTTCCACTCCTTCGAGACGTGATCAATAACCGCACGAAAGCAAGAGCTCCAAATGTGACGGTTTCGTGAGATAGACATATTTGACGCCTCACAGGCCCAAGACTGCCAACACGAAGCAAAAAAAGGGAAACCTAGTTTTGAACTAGCAAATGTCCAAATACAATCAGGTGGGGTATTGAAACCACAAATGATAAGCTTATCTCTGGTAAAAAAATTTCCCAGGATAACGAGCCATAAGATAAAGGAGTGACGAAGAATATTGAATTTATTCCATACTAACCTGGCCCACCCCACAATGGGGGCATGCGTACGAATAACGTTATAGGTATTCTTGATTGTGAAGTTGTTGCATCCAGCTTTCAAAATCCAAAAAGGAACATCATAAGAGTTGGTGTTAGGATGGGGAAGGGTGAGGATGAGGCTGTTGATCTCCAGAAGATTAGAACAACTTCAAGCTCTACCTGATCTAATGTTTGGAGGCCAATTCCAATGACCATCGAGAATGATATCTGATACCTTGAGGTTATTCACGTGCCGAAAATCCTTGATGATATTAGTACCATAGTGCGAAGCTAGAGAGGTAGGGAGGAGCCATGGGTCATACCAAAATGAAGTACTCGAACCATTTCCAATTTACACCCTGTACAAATTACTAGCCAACGGGTGAAGATGAAGATTTTCCCTCCAAATCCAAGAAGGGGAGGAACCTATAGAAAGATTCCATTTTTTTTTATTATTTTAATCCAATTACACCAAATAGAGTGGTTGTTATTACTAATGATAGACCAGAGATGCTTAAGGACAGCCGCCCGATTCTAGATTTTTAGATCCAGGATCCCAAGGCCGCCTTCTTTTGTGAGAGAGGTTATATTAGACCATCCCACTTTGGCCCCATAGATTTTCATAGCGGAAACCCGACCAAAAAAATGACGAAGATTCTGAGTAAGCTCTTTATGGTCCTAGAGGGGAGAATAAAGATAGAGGACCGGTAAACTTGACCAACAAATAAGACCGATTTGATAAGATGGAGTCTACCTGCATAAGACAGGTGCATGGAGGTTCAAGAATCAATCTTGGTAGTAATTTTATTAAGAAGAGGAAGACAGTCAGAGTGGGTAAGACAACCAGTACGAAGGAGTACTCCCAGTTATCTGACTGGGAGAGAACCTTCCAAATAAACCATAATAGACAGTTGCTCAAAGCAAAGAGGATTATGGATACTCAACAGAAATATATGACTTTTAGAGGGGTTGACTTTTAGACCATAAAAGGAGTAGAAATCATCCATATCCTCTTTGATGAGGAGAAGAAATTTGGCATCACCATGACAAAAAATCATAAGATCGTATGTAAAACAGAGATTTATAATTTTGAGTTTGTGACACTTCCAGCAAAACCGGAAGTTTTTGTCAATACTCCTCTTTGAGAGTACTGGAAAAGACTTGTATGGCGAGGACAAAGAGAAAAGAGGAAAGTGGGTCCTCTTACCTTAGACCCTTTCTACCTTTAAAATTACTGTAAGGATCTCCATTACTATTGATGGAGTAAAATGAAGAAGAGATGCAGTTGATAATCCAAACGATCATCTTATCCGGGAAATTCATCGCCACAAGAATGTCAAGGATGAAATGCCAGCGGACATTATCAAAAGCTTTCATAAGATCAATTTTAAGTGCTACCTTTTTACCTCTACAATTAGTATGATAGCCTCTTAGAAGTTTTTGGGAAAGAAAGATGTTGTCCGAGATGTTCCTTTGTGAGACGAAAACCGGTTGAGAATTATCAATCAGGTAGTGGAATGAATCCTTAATTCTATTAGCTAAGATTTTAGAGATAGTCTTGTAAACAACATTACAAAGAGCAATAGGTCTTAAATCTGCAGCCACAGAAGGGGAATCCTTTTTGGGAATGAGAGCAATGAAAGTGGAGTTCCAAGAGGTATCGAGAATTCCGGTTTGGAAAAACTCGGGGACACCATTACAGATGTCCTACCCAATAATATTTATGGTGGATTTGAATAAACTGGAATTAAAACCATCAGGACCAGACGATTTATTACTATCAATACTGAAAATGGTAGACTTAATCTCTTCGTTGGTGATCTCACGAATCATTGAAGCCTTGTTAGTATCATTGACTTTAGAGGAAAGAAGAGAGTAAACTTTCTCCAACCCCGGATAACCAGCATGATACCTAATACCAATGGAGTCCTCGAAGTAACTCACAATGACCTTAGAAACACTAGCAGGATTTGAAACAGTGATACCCTGGTCATTATTGATAAAAATAATTTTGTTACAGAAAAGACAAGTTTTTATACTGTTGTGGAAAAATTTGGTGTTTTTATCACCAAGCTTAATCCAGTTTTCTCTAGATTTTTTCTTGAGAAAGGATTCTTCAGCACGACTAAGAAAGATGAAAGTGGTAGAAGCGTCAACTTCTTTGGTGATAAGGGTAGGGTTGAGGGGGTCAAGGGAGAGATTATATTGAGCTTGAAAGAGAATATTTTGAGCATTAGAAACCCTAGAACTAATGTTGCTAAATTTCTTACAATTGAGGCAAGTAAGCTCATGTTGGAGACGATTGAGTTTATAAGTGACAAAACTCATACCAGAGGAAGAGATAGGAAGATTTCAACTTTTGGAAACAATGTTTTTGAACTGAGGATGGGATTGCCATATGTTAAAGAATTTGAATGGTTTTTTACGTCTTTGACAGCGGATCCCAAGATTTAGGGTGACAGTGGTGTGATCAGAGGAACGAAGAAAAACAAAGTTAGCGAAAAACATAGGAAAGAGATTGTCCCAGTCAGGGTTGACTAGAACACGAACGATTTTGGAGAGGATGGGCTGAGTAGGTTGTTTATTAATCCAAGAGAAGTGGAATCCAGTGGATCAGAGATCACTGAGCTCACTGAGGTAACAACAATTATTGAAGTCATTAATTACTGAGGACTAGTTTTTGTAGGAGCCTAATCGCTCCTCTAGATGATGAATGGCGTTGAAATCCCCCAAGGAGACCCATGGGATGCCCTGATCTTTCTTGAAAATGGGTATTAAATCATTCCAAAGATGAGTACGATCTTGAGCGTCATTAAAAGCATATATGGTAGTGAATCCTAATGAGGCATTGAAATTATGGCACTTGGCCATGCAGTGAATGTACTGAGAGGTTGAGATAACCTAGAAATAGTGATAACACTAGGGTTCCATATAATCTAAATTCTACCAAGAGAATGAGAGGAGTGATTGGTAATAACATGCCAAAAGGGAACCATATACCTAATAATAGAATCGACTTTAAAAAGTTGGACTTTTGTTTCAACTAAAATTAACAATGAGATACTATTACTAATTATGAAATCAGTAACATATTTTTGCCTAACAAGATCATTAAGACCCCGCACATTCCAAGAAGCAATATTCATAAGGAAAAAATCTTACAGTGCATTAGAAGATGGTCATGTCGGAGGAAAAATCCTATATTACCGAAAGCGATTACTCTAGATCAGTGAAGCCTCATAAGAGGTAATTCCACCTTTTTATTACTTCCAACCACTTCAATCTCATCCAATAAATAGTGAGAAGAAGAGATGCCCAATGGTGGATGACGACAACAGATTTAGATTGCAAAGACTCACCATTTGGAGATCAAAAGTAATATAATACAATCTTGTAATGGAAGATCATATTCTCTTCTGATTTTTTAAATCTGACCGGGACAGCTAAGTAAAATCCAAAAACCACAAATCGACGGAAAGTGGTCTCCGTATTATTCAAATAAAAGAATAGCATCTCGAAAATGATAAAACTTTCTTCAAAACTTCTCACCGAGGAGAATATGGTCGAGAGATTAACCTTCTTATAAGACAATATAAAAATAATAATTAATAAGTTAATAAAAATAAACCCATAAATACAAGACTTTAATACCATTAATATAATTTTAAGTGAATAGGTTAGACTAGCAGACCTCATAAACTTAATAGAAACTATCACCATAAAAAGACAAAGAGTTAATGGTTTAAAAATATAAAGCAAAAAATACAACTATTTAAAACCATTAAAATGTATTTAACCGTTAGACTAGTGGGCTCCGAAAATTTGGTAAAATGACTCAACACGTGAAAAGATCATATAAATTATTGAGACCTAACTTGAAGGGCTCATGGAGGAAGATTTGAAAGAAGATACAAAAGGTTAACCTCATGGAAGAAGATGTAGTTTTCTTGAGAGCTATCTTGAAGCCCCGAAAGATCAAAGAAACTATTAAAATCATTTTTGATAAGTTTGAGGGAATAAATGCCACCACTGAAAAAATTCATCAGGTCGTCTGCAAAATAGAGGTCGACAATCTTAAGTCTTATGATACTTCTGGTGGAAATTGATGTTCGCATCACTACTTTTCTCTTTGAAGACACTGAAGAGATCGTGCATGACCAAAATAAATAAATAAAAATAATGAGCCATCTTTTATCAGACATTTTCTATCTGTGAAATGTCCGAAAAAATCGCCATTAACATTAACCGTTATCGAGCTGATCACTTACTAAAATAGGAGTATTTTTTTATATAAAAAATGATTAAATATAAATTCTAGTAAAACTAACATATGAACAAAATTATTATAAAACTATTTTTAAAATATTATTATATAATTTTTTTTTTTCCCCAAGAAAAGAACTTTTTATTACTTTTTAAGAAATGTGTTACAAAAAATAGTTTATGAGCAGAGAGCTCATATCATTATACAATGAAGAACTGAAACAACCTAAGTAAACACCAAAATATTATTATATAATTAACACATTTAAATTATTTTATTTAAAATTTGGGTTGGATACAATATTATTGGCCGGTTGTGCATATTAAAATCATAGATAGAATACGAATATCCAAAATAATTGTATGTCATTGTAATAACCAAATAGTTTGCTTAGTTAACGATATGATAATATAATTAAATTTTAAAAAAAATCACGCTTATATTTACTTTCGCTTTGGTTCAGATAATATAATAACATTTTAGATTATTGTTTTTGATACTCTAAATGTAAATTCTTAATAATTATTTAATATACCGATTCATTCCAAATTCAAGCAGAAGTCAAATAAATATTCTCCTTCACTAGTCCAGCTCGACTATCCAGATATTCTGCTTAACTACAATCAAACTTTATATTCTATTTTATTTTTTGATTCAGAACCACTTTATTATCGGATTGAAAGAATTACAAATTGTTTGGGCTAAATAGCAATACACAAGGAGCTAAAGACGAAATAGCTAATTACAAAGAATTGAGGGACTGAAAGCAAATACGACAAAGCTTTCTGACTAAGGATGCTTCATGAACCAGAGAAACTTCAAGGTCATAGCTGCTTAGCTTCAAGAGAGAGAAATGCTAGAGAGAGATCTGATTCAAACCCAGAATCACAACCCCAACCCTTCTCGAGTTAAAGGACAATAACTTAACCCAGAAAATTAGCCCAAACTTCAGATCAACAAACCCTAGAAATTCTAGAGCCCCAAATCGACTATCTGAAGCCCTCAAATTTTTCCATCAAGCTTTCAGATCAGCACCATGGTAGAAACTTCTGACAAACCAAACATCTGAGAGGACCACCACCTCAAGCAACTCTTCAAAATCCCGAGCTCCAGCAAAGATTCAATTAATCTTCAGAAACTATCTCCTGCAAATCCACTCTTTGAGCTTCGCGAATGACTCAATCATACTGAAACGAAGCTTCAATCCAGAATGCCAAAACCATTCAACAAATCTTTTGCATATCATGATTAATCAGCCTCAAGATCTGTAAATTCAAAGGTTAGTAGAATAATTTATCAATTACTGTTAGCTAATTCTTATTTGGCCAATTCCCAGGCTATCAAGAACGAGAATTGATAGCAATGGGTTTGGAGGGATGACGTTATCGTAATGGAACTTCATCTTGCATTTGAGAGTCCAACTTGCAAGCCAGTCGGCTGCAAGATTTTTCTCTTTAAATGCATGCAAAGAGTCATAGAATTAGTTAAGAGGACTCTGATTCTAGAAATCATCTGCTCAATAGGAACTATTGAGTTGCCAGAATTGAGTAGATTTATTAAAATCTCATAATCACTTTCAATATCGATATTTGAAAACCCTTTAATTTTGCAGATTGTCAAACCATTTAACAGATCCCTAACCTCCGCTTGGATAGGCGACTGCTTGCCAGAGGTGTTGTCATAGCCCATAATAAAGTTTCCTTGGTAATCTGTGACGATGATTGCTCCACTGGTTTTGCCAGACTGCGAGAAACAAACGTCAGAATCAAGCTTAAGTCTTCCATGAGAAGGTGGAATCCAGTACATGTAATTGATTATGTTCTTTATATCTCTATGAATATAACAACCCAAATCGTGAGCAGCAGATTCATTGTTTTTCCAGTATTTAGTTTTGATTAAATTAGAGTATTCTAGAGAAGAAATAATGTGCTTTATGTGCATTATAGAAAACTTAGCAGATGTAGATGACCCCTTGAATTTGACGTTGTTTCTAGCTTGCCATATGACCCAGTTTATAATGGGTGGCAAGATAGTCTTCGTGTGGACTTTAAAAAAAGGGATGACCACGACCAGTTTCTGGCCATATGGATATGAGTCATAAACCTGTAGATCTTTACATTAAATAGGTTAGCAAAATATGACCAAATCTGCCAAACATGATCACATGAAATAAAGACATGCTTAGTGCTCTCAATGCTATAACAAAACAGACACTTAGAAGCAAGCTCTAGGTGTCTCTTTTGCATAGTGACTTCAGTAGGAATATAATTATTTATGAGCCTCCAACGCAAAACAGAACATTTTGTTGGAGTGACTTGATTCCAAGTCCTTTCAAAAATAGAAGACGTAGGATAACTTTGAGAAACATTGTTTAAAGTTTCTTTAATATTGAATAAACCAGAGTCAGAAAGACTCCAAATAATTTTGTCTTCTTTGTTTAAGTCAAGTTTAAGTTTTTTAATCAGACTGATACTAGAGATAGGAAGAAGAGGACTTATCGAGTTTAAGTCCCAATTGTTATTTCTCCAAAGAGAGCTGAGTGATTCACCCTTAAACCATTTGTTTTCAGAATCAGAGTCAAATTTGATGATGGGAGGAGCTCCAAACCAACTGTCCAACCATATATCCACATATCATTTGCCAATATCCCAGGTAATGTTTTCTTCTGCTTCATTTCTGATTTCTATCATTCTATTCCAACAAAGAGAACCTTTTTTAGACCAATTTGAGAATGATATAAACTCTTACAGTATATACTGTGAGTCATTCTAGACCAGAGAGTTTTGTTGTTTCTAAAACCAAACCAAAGCCTTAAAGAGTAAACCTTCTGATTGTCAACTAGACTATGCACATTAAGACCCCATTCTTTATAAGTTTTACAAATGATGCTCCAAGAGCACCAGTGAATATTATGCTTGTCGATAGTAGAATCCTACAAAAATTTATTGAAGATTTTTTCGATTTTGCAAATAATTGAAGAAGGCAGCTTACAACTGTTACTCCAGTAGATTGGAATATGAAGGAGAACACTCTTGATGAGAGTGAGCCTTCCTGCATAAGACAAGCTCTTACCCTCCCAAGCCTGAATTTTGTTGTTGATCTTGTTAATCAAAGGTAAGAAATTGCTGACTCTATTGTTGGAGTTTAGGGAGACACCTAGATAGGTAGTTGGCAGCTTACCAATGCTAAAATTAGTAAGAATTTGGAGGCTTTTAAGCTTATTATGGTATTAATGTTGCTAGCAACTATTAACTGAGTTTTGTCTCTGTTAATAACCTGACCAGAAGCATTTTGATAAACCTACAAAAAATTATCAATAGTATTCATAAAACTAGTGAAATCATTAGAGAATACTAATAAATCATTAGCAAAGGCTAGACAAGGGATATCAATTTTACTTATTCCCTTAAACTTGATAGTTTTATCAGTTTTATAAAGGTAAGCCAAACCTCTTAGTAAAGCTTCCTCAGCAAGGATGAACAGACTAGGAGATAAATGATCTCATTGTCTGATTCCTTTGCTGGTTTTAAAGAAACCCACAGATCTGCCATTAAGCAGATGTAACATAAACAAAAGTTATAATGTTACTAATAATTTTAATGAACTGGTTATTAAAACCAAAACTAGCAAGTATTTTCAAGATGAAGTCATGAGATAGGTTGTCGAAAGCTTTCGACATATCAACTTTAATAATGATGTTACTGCTTTTGGATTTTCTTTTCAGGTCATGAAAAAGCTCTTTTGATATCAGGATATTATCGTGGATTGATCTACCCTTTACATAAGCTCCATGTACATCAGAAATAAGGTCAGGTAATAAATTTTCAATTTTGTTATTGATTAATTTGGACATAAATCTGTTAAGAATAGTGCAGAGAGAGATAGGTCTGAATTGATTCCAAAAACTACGGTTATCAGTTTTCGGGATAAGGCGAATGCCAGTGACTTTGATCCCCTTAGGAATATTCTTGCCTTTAACAAAATCTTTCATAGCATTACAGATGTCATGTTTGATAATGGACCAACAAGTAGTTAGAAAACAAGTGTTGAAGCCATCCATGCCAGCTGCACTAGATGGCTTCAAACACTTAATAACAATAAGAATTTCTTCCTCAGTAGGGTCAGATAGTAAAAATTCATTGTCAGAGTCAGAAACTATTTTAAGAATATTCTTAAGAATATTAGTGTTATGAATATCACTAAAATTAGAAGGAAGTGTAGAAGTAAACATATCTTTGAAGTAATTTTCTACAGAAGCATCCATTAGATCCTCTTCATTAGTCCAAACGTTATTGATTTTAATACTGGCAATCCTGTTTCTTCTTATTTTCCTTTTAACAAAGTTATGATAAGTATTTGTATTTCTGTTGCCATCTTTAATCCATGCTGAATATGTTTTATGCTGCCAGAAACTTTCCTCCATTGACTGTGCAAGAAGGTTATCGGTTGTAGCTTTGGAGAGAGCAATCTTGTCCTCAATGCTCTTACTAGCAAGATACTTCTCCTCAGCTAAGGTGAATTTGGCTTCAGTATCTTTAACTTTTTCAAAGATATTACCAAAGGTATCCCTATTCCAAGTCTTCAAAACTCTTTTTAACCTTTGTAACTTATTCCACAAGACGTTTAGAGGACTACCACACATATTTCTTTGCCAACTATCTTCAACAAAGTGTTCTTAGTCACATGTTAAGAAACTTGAAGCTACTGCTGATCCTTATGTTTTTATTGTTGATACAGACCTTTAAAGGTTAGTAATCAGAACAAGTACGCGCCATGTGACTCACTTCAGTGGAGTTGAAGCTATTGGCCCAATCCTGATTTACAAGCACCCAATCAAGTCTCATTCCTTTGAGATTCTTCATCCATGTATATTTAGTTCCCAGTATCCTCAAGCATACAGTCATTTATCATATATTAAAATCATCAACACTTTGCTGACAATAACTATTGCAGTTGACCTGATCAGTGATTGATCTCGAAGTGTTAAAGTCGCCAAGGACCATCCAGTCCTTTACAGTATTGGAAATACTTTTCAAGGTATTCCACAAATCCATTATGTTGTTTCTCTGGCATTTGGCGTAAACAGAGATAATATGAATTAACTTGTTAGCATTAGTAATAATCACCTCCATGTGCACAAGTTGAGTGTGATCAATTTTAATATTGACCTGAGTATCATCCTGCCAAAAAATCCACAATTTGTTAGAAGAATTAGCATAGAAATTACTAAATTTTAAATATGAAGCTATATCATCAATTTTAATAGGAAAAATAAAATTCTCTTGAATGAGAAGGAGCTTGATGCTATGACTCATGACAATAGACTTAAATATTCTTTGAGAAGACTTATTGTCTATTCCCATAATATTCCATGATAGAATATTAATCATTTGAGTCTTTGTTGGTAAAGTCTGTGGTCTTCACGAAATGCAAAGACTTAGTAGCCTTGGATGTCTTTTTTTTTATTCTCGCCTCTTTGAGTTTCTGGTTAAGAATTTTTTGGAAGCTGTTGCTTATTTCTCTAACTTTTAACACTGGTGTTTCAAGAAAACTACATATGTTGTTTGGATCTGGTGTATTGTATCCAGACTTGGACCTTGATTGATCAAGTGAAACTTAGGTGTTTTCACACTCAAGATCCTTGATTGCTTCAATCATATCTTAAGTATTATTCTCAACTTGAGAAATTGCTTGAGAATCATTTCCATGGATAAGTTTTTGACAGTGTTATGGTTGCTTGTTGTTTCAGGTTGAGGCAATTCCACAATATGTGCACTTCCAAATCCATTATCAAGAACATATCTGTCTTTTTGTTGCTTTTTGATAGGTTTCTTTTTAAAATTATCCACACTATGACCAATGTGATGACAAAATTTGTAATACTCTAGTATGCTTTTGTAAGCAATTTCCACCCAGCATCCGTCATTAGGACCAAATCCAACCCGCATCTGATTATGTAGTTTACTAGTAACATCCAGTTCAACCCAACTGTAAATAAGAATCTCCCCAGCCCCCTCCGGTCACATTTTTTTGCATGTGTAGATGCACAACTATTTACGAAATTTGAGGCACAAGTGGATTTGGAAAATGGTTAGCACAAAAAATTGATACAATATTTATTTATTGTGGTAAAAAGTATTTCGTCCTATAAATAAATTCTTGATAGATTATGATATAGAAAAATACATGTTGTCCCTTATATTATATTTTAGTGTCTTGACCATATAATCAATAACAATATCAGGGTTTTGTGGAATGGTCAGAGGGTTTCCCATGAATGTTAGAAAGTCCCATTATCTCTTAAGATATAACAGCCAGATGGGGCATCGGTCGAATCGAAAGAACGGATGATTCTCGTAAGGACTCGCATGTACTTGAACCAATAGAATAGGAAAAAGGTCTTGAAGTTTGTAAGTGGTCAAAGTCTGAAGATTGTGACAACTCTATCAAGTAGTAGTATATTTACTGGTATTTTAATCTAACAAAATATAGATATTTTTCTTGAAAACGGAAAACATGACAGGTGTACCATATGATATCATTTTCCATAAGATTTTTGTTGACTTGTGAACTGACCCATTAAAGATAAGATTCATATTTTCAGGTTTGAAAATTCAGATTTTATTATGCACGAGGTCGATTGATTTAACAGTATAAGGCATATATGTGAGGCGCATTACCTTTTAATAACTTTAAATTTGGTCATCACTCGCAATAGTATTATAAAAGGAGGAATGTACGTAGATTTGGGAACCTTAACAAGGCATGTTCAAAAAACCCATGCTATGTTCTTAGGGTCGATAAAATGGTAAATTATATTTCATGTATAATTGACTACTATTTTTCACAGATGCTTATTCAAGATATAATAATATATAAATGTGCAAAGATAAATATGAAAATATTGCATTCATCAGCAAGAGAAGTCCACGATACTATAAAATAATGCATGCCGGGCTAAATAAATACAAGAGTGACCTACCATATATTGGTGAACAAAACATTTGTTAGTTAGTAGGGATAAAATATGGAGACAAGCTGCTATGAAATACTTGTTAAAAGTGTCTATTATTTGAAATATATATCCGACCTAATCGAGATATTCAATTATTTATTTATCGTTAACATGAATCTAAATCCTTAGAAATAAACTTTCAGTCTCTGGTCCGGTAATTTTCTTATCTCACTTAGAGATCGATTATAAAAGTCGTAGTTGCATGAAAGTGGAAAACGTTTAATATGTTCGCCTTCTGCTTATCTAATTATTACTTTCATATTTAATAGATATTAAAAGGGGCAAGATGCTTCCAATGGTCGAAATAATGATGAGAAGCTTTCGACAAAACAAAAGAGATTTTATCCTCCATTGAAATACTATCAAAGCTTGATTGAGGTGAAAACTCTATTTTTATCTTACTGTGTCCAATGTTTTTGTAAATAGCATCCTCATAAGTGATAAATATTGATAGCCCAATCATGTCTAGTATGTAAGAAAACGTTTGTTTGATGTTGGGACAATGTATATTCAGTTGAAAAAATTAGCAATAACTTTGGTTTTGAAACCATAAAGATGAGACCTTGATTCACGATTCATTCAATAGTCATCTGAACTCTTTTCATTCTTTGGAGTATACTTTGAAAACATAACATATCGGAATGTATAGCGCGACGATCAATAGAAGTGGGATATTTTGATAGTCGGTCTAAGTACAACAATTAAAGGGCATGCCCTTATATATTTTATAACTGAATTTAATGCTGAAAGTCATCTTCTTTTAATTGATAGCTAATCCCGAAATGGGTAGTTCAGACCGACTAAGATTTGAGCCACCTTGGGAGCAAGAAGGGGTCAAATTGGTATAACTTTATGGAGAGGAAATTCAATATGCTATATGGTTTAGATTTTAGGCATCCAATAATGAAATAGTGTAGAAATTTTAAATGTGAGACTCTTTTGAGCACAGGTTTGCAGAGAAAAAAGTATGAAGTTATTCAACAACTCTGGATTATTGATACAGCATGCTTTTGGCAAAGTAGAGGCAGATAAAGATAACTTAGCTCAATATTTGAAAGTTTTAAGGTGGCGTGAAAATAATTTGAAATAAGCCCAACATGAATAAGTAATGAGGCTTATAAATACATTGACTCACTTTTTGGAAACCTTTATAAACGTGGACACCTTACTATGGGTTGTCCAAAAAGATTGATCTTCAACGTACATATTGTCTTATTCAATATAAATAATAATTTTTAATATATATGTTACAAGTACATACTAGTGAATAAAGATTCATAGTTACTTCCGAACTGACGTTTTACCATTACAAAATGTAGCGGTTATAGTCTCAAAACATGGTCTACGAGGTTTATGATATTGGAAGATACATTATACTATAAAATAATAACTCAATTATTAATTTTATTTCTCTTCATAATGAGTCATACAATTTTTTTAAGGATTTTCATGATGGGGAATGGTTAGCTCATTATACCTATAAACGTTGCACAAAAGGGTTCTGGTAGCGGGGTAATACTCGACCCCTAATATTTAGTCAACTAGTCTAACATGATCCATTATTTTACAAACATTATTTACCTTTAAGTTGTATCTATTGAAATAACATCTTATCCTTCCCCCTCTCCTTATTTGATCATTGTAAGTTTGATATCGTAGACCACTACCCAACATTTTAGAGGGTTAACCTTGTTTTTAGGATAAATTAATTTTCAAAATGTGTGGAAGTCAAATATCTTACAATAATAAGGTCGAAATAGATAGTAAACTATATAAAAGTCAAAATGTATTTCCCATCAAATATATCAAGAGAAACTACAACAAATAATAGCTTACAATTCCAGAATTCTCAAATCACCACATTTTGGAAGATATATGCATGATCCTTGATAAGGTAGTTGTACAATGGTCCTATAGTTTAGAAGATGCCCTTTGGGCATATTATACTCCTCTTATAATGAAAATTTTGGAGACTTATTTTCTTATCATTTATGGTGTGGATGTTGTGGTACTAAAGAAACAATGTTTCATTCATCTCGAATAAGGACTTACTCAAATAATAGTGATGTCATTGGCATACAGACTGATCTAAAACATGTAAAAATAAAGAGTACCATGGCCCACTTTTAGATACAATACTACCACATATTAATATGAAATTCATATCAGTCATCGTAATATCTAAGTAGGATATCTAGTACACCAAAAGGTTTTCTCAGCATATAATGGATATGTAGGATGATGACTTTGGCCCTAACTATGAAGGCCCTTACATCATGACAGAGATAGTAAATATAGGGACCTATAAGTTAAATTGTGCCAAAGGTCAAAACTCTTACAATTTTGGAACATTGAACAACTGAAACTTTATACGTCTTAAATATATTTTTACTAATTTCGATTGAACTTATAAGTTGCTGTAAATATTAAGTGAAATGATCGGTCGTGCGCTTTTTTCTACGTCGATGGAATTAGAAAGTCCTAAATGTAAGATATACATATCTAACATCTAATGAAATATATATCATTCATTATATGTGTCGTAATTTGTATTATTGAGTTCATTTGATTTTATAAGGGGGGAGATATGCATGCGTTTGTCAGGATAAATTACGTATTGTAAAAGTAAAATATAATGGTAAATATAACCTCTATATTTACCTATTCCATTAAAGACACCTATTATCCCATTTCTTTTTCTTCTAGTCATGCAAGTCCTTTTGAATTTCCTTTTAAAACAATACTCGTATAGAATTTAGGTTCTATTGCAAATATCACAATCTATAAAAATGTAAAAGTCTGTTTTGTGGATGATCTTTTGATTTTCTATAAGCTTTATCAGGGAAGATCTTTTGATTTTCTATAAGCTTTATCAGGGAAGATCTTAGTGATATGTATTCTGTAAGCTTTAGCAGGGATGATATTAATGAATTCTACATTTTTTTTGTTCTCTAAATGGGACTTATAATAAGCTATATCTTTCTGTATAAGTTTGGGAACTCTCTTAAATCCTCAGTGGTCGATATTCTTAGCTACAAAATTGGGTCGCTACCGCGTAAGTACCTCAATGTTTCCCGTATTACGAGTTGGTTGTCCCATAACAAGTGTAGAATGCTCCTCAATAACATTAACTCTCGTATTGAGTACCTAGACCTCTAAACATATCTCGTATGATGGTAGACTTCAACTTATTTAATTGTTGTTACTTGTGAGAGACATACTCTTAAATCTTCATATTATCTGTCAGGGTCCTTAAGGATCTTGGCCAATACATATATCGTTTCCTTTTATGTAGCCAATAGATGAAGATATATAGGCTAAAGTAGCTTGAATTAAAGTAATTTTATCCTCGTGTGAGGGCTACCTTAAGATTCTGGATCTTAAGGTTTGGAGTCATGCAGTTATCCTTAATTATTTATGGTGCATAGTAAGGGGTAAAGATTCATTTATTTGGTGTAACTAGATAAAACTAGAAAAAAGAAATCAAAACAATAACTTTTGGAATCTAAATATGGGAAATTTCACCTTCTTCAGCTTGGTGAAAATCCAACATCTTAGAACTTTGGTCAGCAAATAGAATACAAATGTGGTGGTAAATGATAAATCATCATTTATTTTGTTTGACCCATGCTTGGTTCTAACTTTTATTGAAATCCATTATAAGCTAAGTATAATTTGTGACTCGAGGCTGCACATAAACCTCTTAGTATCCAGTATCATTTTTATTGGTTGTTGGTCATGGCTCACTCATATCAGATTCGGGAGTTCCGAAAATCACGGGAACCTTTTTCAGTTAACCAAGCTTAGTTTACCCCTCCCCCTCTTCCAGTATCAACAATGAAGATGTGTCTTGCTCGACCACCAGTAGATAAATTATAAAATTTACCATCAAAGACACCTACTAAGGTATTTATTATTGTGCTCTCTATTTTGAGTGGGGTTGCATTGGTGTGAGATATAAACAAGATATATTTCCATTATTTTATTCTTTGGCTTGCAATTTTGCGCAATATTTTAATAAGAGACACTAAATTCCTTTCCGGAGTACGTGCTTTGCAACAATCAAAATTTACTCACCAATTTATTCACCGTTTTTTGTTGATTCTTAACTTTTTCGTAGTAATTAAGATTTTGTCAACCACAAATTCAGGTTTATCTTAATTGGTTATGATTGTTCTGGT
Source organism: Limnanthes douglasii subsp. nivea (assembly GCA_036936605.1). Classification (NCBI taxonomy): domain Eukaryota; kingdom Viridiplantae; phylum Streptophyta; class Magnoliopsida; order Brassicales; family Limnanthaceae; genus Limnanthes; species Limnanthes douglasii. The sequence goes on from JAUPFV010000004.1 coordinate 29,921,852, forward strand.
CAATAAACATGCATTGACCAGAACCATATGTGGTGTTTTCATTTTAATATTGTGATTTATTAGAGAGAAACAGAAAAAATAGATTTTCTACCTTCTCAATATTTCCCGCGTGTTTGTCAAATTTTATTTCAAATTCCAAAATTTCGTGTGTGACATAATATTTATGACTCATGTTTAAATTCATATCAAGACTATATTGAATTTGTCTTTCTCGTAATATTTTACTAGGTCTTGAAATTATTATTTTTTAGTTCAAATGAACTGCGTCTTTTTTCGTTGTTACGTTATTATCATCTTTTTATTACGTCATTTTTTTAAAATTATTTTCTCTATTTTTTATGAGAATATTTTAAAAATATTTTAAATTAGTTTTTTTATATTTTGTTTATAAAAAAAATTGATTTATACAAAATTGCGATAATAATTCTAAAAATACAAATTAGTTCATCGATCGATTTTAAAAAATAATGAAATAAATATGATATTTTTTTTAGATCCGAATCGATTGGTTAGATTAGGTACCCCTAACTTTTTATTTTGCATGGGTTGAACCAAAATTTTACAATATATTACTCGATAAACTTGGGACATGTTAGGAATTTTTTTAAAAAAAATTAAAAACCGATAACTAACCAAATCTAATCCGCTACTCTAATATAATTTTTTTATATATAATATATAATTATTTTTTAAACTAAAATTATTTTATAATGTAATCCAATTAGTTGTGGAGTCTTTACAATTATTATATTTATGATTTTGGTTTTGATTGATTTTATCTTTATTCATACTTTTGTAGATTTTAAAACTATTTAAGATTAACTTATACATTTATATTAGAAATGAATATTGGAAATGAAATGAGATACTTGCACAAATATGTGCAAGAAAACCGTTTATTTTCTATTGTGTTATTTGCTTTAGTAGTCAAGGCTCTAGACAAAGGTATTATTTTGCACAAAATATAAACAACAAAATCTATCCACCGTCTCTCTCTTGTACTTATCTTTCTTTTTCCTTCTTTTAACTCTCTCTCTCTTGAAACCACCTCATGAAATCAGTAAAAGGCTTAAAGGTTAAATCAGTACAAGGGTTTCAGTGTTTTTCTTTTCATCTTTCTATCTCTCTCTCTAGCTTGTCTACATAGTTAAAGTTCTAGCTAACCACGAGAGACAACCCAACAACAACAAAAAAGCAGCAAAAGAATTTGTTGGTGTTTCTTAATTCTTAACTAAACCAGGTTTTGTATACCTTTAAATTTCTTCTTATTTTGTCTTCTCTATCTTCATCTCTAGGTTTGTACTTATCATCTCTATTTATTTCATGTTCTTCTTATATATCTTGACCTAGAAAAGAAAACCCTTTTTGAAAAACTTGTTGGGTTTTGAGTTTCTTGAACCAAAACCTACTTTTTTTATCAAAATATTTACATGAAAATGGTTTCTTTGATGTAGAGAGAGTAGAACTAGGAGGTAGGTAAGTTACTGGGATATGAGTAGTTGGTTGTTCTTATTTTATAAAGTTTACAATTCAATACAAGATTTGATCTTGAGAGGAGATAGAAGAAAATATGAATACCAACAATCAGCTGGGATCTATTAGTAGTTCAGATTTGATTGATGCCAAACTCGAAGAACATCAACTTTGTGGATCATCTAAACATTGCCCAGGTTGTGGACACAAGCTTGAAGGAAAACCGGTACCATTTTTAAGATATACTAGTAGCAGTACTCTCTCTATTATTTTATTCTTCTTCTTTATATTATGTATAATAATATTGTCATATATTCTTTACTTCAAGCTAAAGGTTTTGTTTTTGTAGTTGAAAAGATAAAGAATAAAGAAAACCAAGAATTATTCTTCATGTTTTTATTCTTTCTAAGAGAGATTTGTTTGGTTTATGGTATTAAGTTTTTAAATTGAAATTAAAGGGATTTTATTCACTTTTCTTTTTGCCTTTTTTGGTTTTGGTTTTGGTTTTGTTTTATTCTTTTAAATTTTTTTCTAACTTGTGTGTTTGATTTTTAGGATTGGGTTGGTTTACCAGCTGGGGTGAAATTTGATCCAACAGATCAAGAATTGATAGAACACCTTGAAGCTAAAGTCTTAGCTAAAGACATGAAGTCTCACCCTCTAATTGATGAGTTTATTCCAACCATTGAAGGTGAAGATGGGATTTGTTATACCCATCCTGAGAAACTTCCAGGTCCTTTTCTCTTCCCTCTCTCTAGATCTCTTCCATCATTGTCTAAAGTTGTTAGGTTTTACAATATTTACTTCAACAAAACCACAAGTTACCCTTAACCATTATACTTTTGTTTGTCATGACTATAAAACACATTATTCATATTTTGTCCCACCTAAATAAACCTAACACCTTTTATGATTTTCTTGAATACCCACAAAGAAAAAACATTCCTTTTACAAGTTTCTTGAAAACCCACCAAAAAAAACCTCTCCTTTTTTTAATTTTGTGTCAAACCCATCAAAAAAAAATAATCTTTCCTTTTCTTTCATTTAGGAGTGACAAGAGATGGCTTGATCAGGCATTTTTTCCATAGACCCTCTAAAGCTTACACAACAGGAACAAGGAAAAGGAGAAAAATTCAAAATGAATGTGACATACAAGGTGGTGAAACAAGATGGCATAAAACAGGCAAAACAAGACCGGTCATGCTAAATGGAAAACAAAAAGGGTGTAAGAAAATACTAGTCCTCTATACAAATTTTGGAAAAAACCGTAAACCTGAAAAGACAAACTGGGTCATGCATCAGTACCATTTAGGCCAACATGAAGAAGAGAAAGAAGGAGAGCTAGTAGTGTCTAAGATTTTCTATCAGACACAGCCAAGGCAATGTAATTGGTCGAACGAACGGAGCATGAATAATACTACTGGTGAAGGAACTAGTGAACCTCATAGCCGGAGAGATAGTGGTAGTGGAAGTTGTTCTTCCAAGGAAATCAGTATTGATCCTCATCATCATCATAACAGAGATGAAGTTTATACTACTACTGGTAATGCCATGGATATGTCTCACTTGAAAGCTGATCATTTGAACTTTTTACCCTTTGGGAAAAGCTTTCATGAGGTACATTTATTTTTCTTTTATAGTTTTGATATCTTCAGGTCTGAGTAGGTTTTAAGTTCGATTCGTAAGCTGTCTGGCTGTTATTATATAGTGGTTAGTCTAGCTACTTGAGTATGGATATATGTTTTAGGTATGATTATTCAAGCCTATATTGTGAATTTCTAGCTGAGCTTAACATATTAATATGATTACCAACTTAGAAGAGTGACAATTAACTCGAATAAAGGTTGAAAACTTCCAGCTGAAAAAAGTTGTACATACTATAAGTTTTATAATTTGCTCGAGTTTTATAACATGATTTTCTTTTTCTTTTTTCACTTTGTTAAGGTCAGAATAGGAGAAGCTTCAACAGGAAGGGAATCCGTCCTAGGCGAAGACATTTTAGAAAATCAAAGATCACATAATTTGATCCATGATAATCATCATCATCATCACCATCAACAACAGCAACAGCAACAGAATGTAATACATAATCAAATGGCGAATGCTGCCTTCCATATAAATAGGCCTTCACATTCATTCTCTACAATCATATCTCCACCTCCTCTACATCACACCTCCATTGCTCTCGACGAGGATTCCTACCATGTTTCAAGAATCATGCTTCAAGATGAGAATTTCCAGGTATTGAATCACACCAGCCTATATATTTCTCTTAATACATAAAAAGTACAAGAGGAAACAAAATAGCTAAATATAAAGCTTCCCAAGAAAAGACCTATATGTTTCATTACTCTTTTATACAAACTACTTTTAATACATGTTATACCTTCTGAGATCCTATAAGCCTGATTTGAAGTTTTGTTATATAAACAAAGAAAACCAACCAACCCTGTAATAATGATTCAGAAAGTTAGTCAGTATATATGAGTATGCTTAATAAGAAGTTAACAAGTGGCAAAACTGAGTACTAAAAATAAAAAAACATGATGATTTGGATTAGTAATGTTTTGTCCCTTCTACTTTAATGGTTTTATATAGCAACAGCAACATCATCATCATAAATCTGGAGGAAGGTCTGCATCTGGATTGGAGGAACTAATAATGGGTTGCACTTCAAATCAGCTCAAAGGAGGAGTGAGTGCCTTTTTCTTTACCCTAAAGTTATCTAATTTGAAATCCATATCAGACTTACCCCAATCTCCCTATTTTTGTAATACAAAAGAAACATAAGAAGGTCTTTATTAGATAGAAGTCATATTCTAATTAAAGAGAAAAAATCAGAATTCTTTTTCTTTTTCTCTTTATGTCTTTGGTTTCATGATATGTAGCAATATTAATAATAATAATAAAAAAAAAATACAATTGGCATGTAGCGTAGCTATCAAGTCTAGATTATACTATACTTTCTTTTAAACCTCACTGTAAAGAGAGAAAGTTAAATACTTATTAAAACAACAAAAGAGAAAAAAAAACAATTTATATATATATAGTAACATTACTAGTATTTTACTATTTCATAATATATATATATATATATATATATATATATATATATATATATATATATAGATTATAGTAAGCTTGTATAGATGAAAACCCTAGTTTTGATTTTTGAAGAAAGCTTGTAATGTTTATGCAGGAGGAGTCATCACTACCAAACCCACAAGAAACAGAATGGATGAAGTACTCCACCTTCTGGCCTGACACTGACAATCAAGATCATCATGGGTAGGAGCAAAAAAGAAAAAAAATTCAAAAGACAAAATCATTACAATCATCATTATGAAGCTATATATATGTATGTATACATATATATAGCCTCTTTGGTGAAGTGCTTTCGAAGAAGCTAAAAAAAAGACCAAAACAATCTCAAGTTAATCTCTCTATCTGCATGAAAATTAGTATCAACTTTTGTATTACAATATCATCTTTGTTGGTAGATGTAATCTTTATTATTTTATTATTTTCAGAAGTTTGTATAATTTTTGTTCTTTTATTCAAGAAAATACTATATGTTACAAAAATGAATACAAGTAAATTAAACCTTGAGTTATCTATATATAATATAATATGTTTTGTAGTCTCTCATTGTGTTTGATTCTCTAAATTTGAATTTAGTTTTGAAAGAAAGAGAGGGAAGTAAATACTGTTTTTTGGTTAGAAAATTATAGTAGTAGTTGCATAATACTATAAAGTAAGAAATTACAGTCGGGCTATCTTTTTCCACTTTAGAAACTTCTTTTTCACTTTGTTCCATATTTCATATTCGATTCTTCTTCTCGGTTAGAAAGAGACATGTAGAAGAAAGGAGAAAATGAGAGTAACGTGCATGTATGGTAGCTTTTTAGCATATCAACATTGTAGTTTCTGAAGAGAATAAAGGAATGATAAAAACAAGAATAACCTTTAAATGGCTCTTTTCATGGATAAATAAAAGTGTTTTATGCATTAGGAATTTTTATATTCGGATTGGGTTATATTTAACGTTCACAATTTTAGCTTTTTAATTAGTTTGTCAAATTAATTTTTAGGTTTTATGAGTGGCTTTTCTTTCGATGCGATCATATGATACAACCCAGTAGATACTACTTTAAATAGTAATTTTTATTCGCTTTACTTCTAATACTATATGTAGAAGCGGATTATTCTATCTCGATTGTCCCGTGTAGGGTGATCCCTTCTCTTCGGAAATGATGTTTCTTAGTTACACCTATGAATCTTTTATTATCGGAACCGTTGTGAAAAAATATCCCGAGATAGGCCTTTTTTTTATAATTAGAAAAACATCTAATCTTAAACCGGTATAGAATCATAAACAATATTGGATTAGATGTTGAAATTTTACGGATCAATTTATTTTAATGATACATTTGGTTATTATTGACAAAGGGTTTAATTAATAAGTAATTGGGTAAACCAAATAATTAGAAATTAGATCAATAGATGAAAACTAAATATGAAAGTAATTGTGTAGATACCATATTAAATTTGGGTTTTGGGAAGGATTCAACACACATGTTTCAGGATTCAACACAAATGTTTCACTATACATAAATTTTAAATAATAATTTGTTAGAGAATAATTAGTTAGGCTATGGTCTATGATCATAGAACATAATATAAGAGTATGAGTGTAATTGTTGAGTTAATATATAAAAAAAGATATACATCGGTTGAAGATTTCGATCATTTATCTAAAGAAATCAACTCCTCTACTAGTTAAAAGATCTAAGCCAAGTTATTTTCTCTTTTTATCTTTTTTTTAGTTCTAAAGACCTAAATCCTTATCGGAGATTAGGATTAAGAAATTTATAACAACAATGCATTAGAAACAAAGAAGAACTATAGTGCAGGAAACAATCGATTAGATGCATATACTATCATATAAGGGTTTATTTTGTGTTCTTAGGGATTAAGAAATATTTTAAAGGGGATTTAAAATATAGATTAGGAGTTTGATGATTCGAACTTATAATAATGGATATTAGAGTCTTCATATGCCGATCAATTTATAGTTTTAGTTTTAAAATCAATTGAAAAGCATGTGGATTTGAATTTACATGCATACTCTTAATTATTTAGAAATTGATTGTTGTTTGATCTCGTTAAAATGTGGATTTAGGGTTTCAAGTGCATGTTTTGATTGATTTTATTAGATAAAACAAGTTAGGCTTTGTGCTTTAATATATTAAGTTGATTGCAAGACCAAAATTAGGATTGTTTACTCAATTTTGGGTTTGATTTATTGTTTCAAAAGATTCAAATCGCAGCCAATATACCTTATATCGAGTGCCCATGACAATATAGTTTTCTCCGTAACAACCTTTATTGTTGTTGCAATAAAAATGTCTCGCGAGACGTTACCATGAAAATCTCGGATGTTGTCGCGTCAACTAACTGTTTTCCTGCATTAACGATAATGTTTGTCGCCGCGATGTCAGGCTACTGCAACTAAAAGACCTCGCTACAGTTGTGCACCTTATGTGTACTTTAAAATGTCTTTTGTTGGAATCCAAACCATATGATATGTTTGGTTTTGCTATTTTTATGTGCGTATTTGTCGTTTTTGTCTAAATAATATATGGGTTGCATGACTAAGATTGTCCTAACTTGGGTAAGTGAATCGTGAAACCAACATATCGGCTTAAACGAAGGTTGTTGGTGAATTGAGAAACTTAGGATCTTTATAGTTTATTGTTAATAATAATCATAATTAAGTCAATTAACATTGGATTAAGATTAACTTTTCTCAAAGTTAATGTCAGAAATATCTCCACCAACTAATGTGATATTGTCCGCTTTGGGCGATTAGTCCCGCACGGTTTTGCTCTTGGTTCTCTCCCAAAAGGCCTCACATTAGTTGAGATATTTCATTCACTTATATATTGTAAGTACTTGTCCAGTCTAAGCGATGTGAGATAAAGGATCAAGTTTACTCACTCTTAACACTCTCCCTTAAACTTGATCCCCGGAATGGCGTATACACTCTATACATTCCGTCTCACTCAATACACCTATTGCATCGCTTAGAACACAAGTTTCAACCTTGCTCTGATACCATGTCAGAAATATCTCCACCGCTTTGAGTGATTAGTCGCGCACGGTTTTGCTCTTGGTTCTCTCCCAAAAGGCCTCACATTAGTTGAGATATTTCATTCACTTATATATTGTAAGTACTTGTCTAGTCTAAGCGATATGAGATAAAGGATCAAGTTTACTCACTCTTAACAGTTAATATGTTTACTCAAAGGTTCTTATGAGCGATGTATCTTGTGTTTTATATGCAATAAATCATGATTAAACATTGTTTTCTAAGGAATATATACCAAATAATAATATAGTATCTTATGTGTTATGAGTTATGTGTTGTTATACTAAATGTTGGTAACTTAAACCCAATGAGAAGTAAACCTTCCAATTTGGACGAGTCTGATTTTTACCAATGAAAAAACATATAAACTTATATATGAACTGAAATAATTATGATTGAGTACTAGTGATTCCAAAACGCACGCCCTCTAGTGAAGAAAGTACTTATAATGATACGTAAAAATTTAAGGTATTTGATAAATCAAATAGGTTGTGCTCGAACATACCGAGACAAGGAATACCCACAAAAGTCCATAGGGTTTTTCTAAATCATTTCACAAGTGTTGTTGAGTTCCTCATTGGGATAGATTTTTTTACCCAAAATAAGAAGATGGAGATGCAAAGGTTTATGGATGGATCTCCACCATCAAGTGTAAGGGAAAAAATACTATAAGAGAATACACTCAAGGGATTTTAATCATTCCCACTAAGTTAAAGATTATTAAGATTGATCAATCTAAGGATTGCCTGGTCAGCTTCGTGTTTCACTTACTTCATCTGAGGTATAAAAGTTCTAAACTTTTTATAATTGTATGCATGAGAAATAGATAGTTAGTGAACTGATTTCTCATGATTCTCAAGGAGATGAAAGACTAAATTCTGAGTCTGTTAAGGTTCGATGGTGAGCACTAACAAGAGGAGATGTCGAAATAGAAATTATGATGGTAAATCTTATGGATCAGTAGAAAAAAATAAAATGAGTCGACTGATGATCGATGTTTTTTCTACAAACAAAAAGGACATCTAAAAAAGGTAATCTCACTACTTTGATATCTTCAAAAAATAATATAGTTTCAATTACAAGAAACACATGGTGGGTTTCTACGTTTACGACCATTAATGTTTTTATTTTTTGGCGGAGGTACAATAGTGAGTCAAAGCCTTCATCTATACAGAAAATTATATTTTTGTATGCACATTTAATTATAAGGAATTTTATATCTTTTCGGGATATAAATCAACGAGAATTATTTAACTCAAATTATTATTTTCAAATTAACTCAAAATTCATTGTATTATTGTATGTATTTATTACAAGCCTATGAGGTTATCGATTAAGGTTTAATTTTTAATTTTTTTTAATTCTTTAACATTTATAGTGTGTATTCATTAAAATGTTAATGAAATTTTAGTTTAGATTTTACAAAAATGTAACTTACACTAATTTTATTGATTAAAATTTACACATAATTATTTTTTTACATATGGTTTGTTTTTATATATTTATGAAATTTTGTGAGATTTTATTAATTAAGATTTAAATTTAGAATTTGGTAACTAACCTCAATGTTTATTGTGCGTATTTATTGATTATTTATGAGATGCTAAAAATATTAAAATTTAAAATTTAGAAAAAATTATAATTAACACGTTTTTATTAATTAAAGTTTAAATATAATTATTATTTTAGATGCAATATATAATTAAAATTTGAAAATTTTGTATAATTTAAATTTTATATGAATACATTTTATTATGTTTAAACTCTAATATACAATTTGTCCAAATAAAAGACCAAACAATTAAAATTTACCAAAAAAAGAAAATCACATTAAATAAATTTTAAATATATGAATTTTTGGAAATTAAATATATGAATATTAAAAAAATGAAAAATGGCATTTTGGTGAATGGAGTGCAAAGATTGTTTGTTCTATCGGATGACCTCAATCAACAAATAATAAAATTTGAATAAAATAAACACGAAAAAAACAAGTATTAGTAAATAAATTCTACAACAAACATGTTAGGGTGGCGACCAAAGTCCCACATCCCACATCGGTTAAACATGGGAAAGATCAGTGGTATATAAGTAAGAATATACCTCAACTAGTATGAGGCCTTTTGGTAGTGGACCAAATACAAAGCCGTGAGGGCCTTCGGGTGCCAAAGCGGACAATATCATACTGGTGTTGAGATCGGTTGTGTTCTTACTTATATACGGAGGCGGAATATGCGGACACCCATATTCCCAACACGTGGTATCAGAGCGTTAGGCCCACACGGAACGCGATGGTGGTGAAATTCTCGGAGATCGAACATGACTAAGCTAGACGCCATGCTCAATGTGATCTGCTCTAGAGATCCTAGTTCGGAGTGCCCGTGGCTCATCAAGCAGTGTGGCATGCTCAATGTGATCTGCTCTAGAGATCCTAGTTCGGAGTGCGTGGCTCATCAAGCAGTGTGGCTTGATTGGAGTGGCACTAAGGAACAAGACAGTGTGGTCTAAGAGGAGGTGAGCAGTAACATCCGTAGTGCCTCTATGGTCAGGTAGTCTCCAACCTGATTAGAGTGGGCGGATGAAAGTCAATTGAGAGGAGGCTAAGTGGTACTTTGTTCGAGAGGAGGATTTGTTAGGGTGGCGACCAAAGTCCCACATCCCACATCGGTTAAACATGGGAAAGATCAGTGGTATATAAGTAAGAATATACCTCAACTAGTATGAGGCCTTTTGGTAGTGGACCAAATACAAAGCCGTGAGGGCCTTCGGGTGCCAAAGCGGACAATATCATACTGGTGTTGAGATCGGTTGTTTTCTTACTTATATACGGAGGCGGAATATGCGGACCGGACCCCTAATTCACAACACTCATATTCCCAACAAAACAAATACTAAAATCTAAATAAGCCCAAAAAAATAAGTTTAAAAGGTAGAAAAATTCAAAAAATTCAAAAGGGACTTCCGCTTGAAAAAATTGGATATCATTCGGACCGGACCCCTAATTCACAACACTCATATTCCCAACAAAACAAATACTAAAATCTAAATAAGCCCAAAAAAATAAGTTTAAAAGGTAGAAAAATTCAAAAAATTCAAAAGGGACTTCCGCTTGAAAAAATTGGATATCATTCCAAAAATTCGACTATGCACCATAAAGGGCTGTTATCGGTTTGCTTCGGTATGGGTTTTAATGGAACCGAACTTGACCATTTTGGTTCTACTTTTAAGAAGCGGACCGGACCGCTAAGGTTTTTGTTCGGTTTGATCTGACCCGATTGGGTTTGGTTCCGGTTTACTGTGAGTTTGGTTTGGTCATGTTTCGGTTAGGTATGTTATCGTTCTGGTCTAGTTTTGATTTGGTCTGTTATCGGTTCGGTCGGATCCACTTAAAAAAATTGAATCAAATTATAATTTGGTTTTCAAATTGTTATAAGAATTCAAATTCAAAAATTAATCTTTAATTTTAATAACAAACTTAGCAATTAACTATTAATTTTGGCTATATGATGTATAAAAGTAAATAATAATAATAATATAAAAAACATTGGTTCCAACGGTGTTATGGGTTTGATTCCTTATTGGTTCTACCGATTTATCAATTTTAGCGGTTCAGTTTGGTTCCATTGGTTTACCGGCTCTATCGATTTGAACCCAAATCGGTTCTATCGGTTTATCGGTTTTATCGATTCGGTCCCAAACCGGTTTTATTGTTTCGTTTCTTTATCGGTCTTGGTTTCTAAAATAGAACCGTGAACCAAACCGTTAAGGTTCGGTCCAGTTTTTATCGGTTGAGTTCCGGTCCAATTTTCGATTCTCCATAACCGTTCACAAACATAAGCCCCATTAGTGCACTGTCTATGCACCTATTGTGAGCGCTGCTAATTTGTATCCTCGTAACCTCCAAATTCAACCTAAAAACAATCCAAATTCAACCTAAAAACAATCTAAATGTATAAATCTTAACATAACCCATAAAATCCACAACAATTAACAAGGAAAAACATTCAATATATTAACTAATAGCTAAACAATTCAAGAAAGTACATAAATTGTAAAAAAAATAAAAAATAAAAATAAAAAAGATTTATTTTAGTGGATGAGGAAGAAGATTATACTTCTTCACCATAGAGGAGGAGGATGATCTCCCATGAAGAGAAGGATCACGTTAAAGGAGGAACTAAGTTCTTGGAGGTAGAGAAAAGTGACGTAGAAATTATAAAAAAAAGAATAAGATAAAATTAGAGAGAAAACATAAAACAAAGTTTTTATAATTCAAAAATGGATGGATGGATATTAGAAAAATAAAACTCTTTATATAGTTTTATAAGAGTATTTGAGTCCGAAAAGATGGGGTTATACCACTTTTCGCTGAACTTAAGATTGAATGGGGTTAGACTTTTAGGTGAAAATATTTTGACCTTTAAAACACTGTATTTTTTATATGAGACCTGAGTGTTACAACATCAAACATTAAAGATCCAATTTCTAAAATCTAAAACATAACGATCATACATTTTGTTAATCTAATAAATTAGTCTTATTTAATTTTATTCTTTTATAGTCCTATATAACATAAAATTTAGATCCACTATGAAGAGTCTAATTTAATTTTATTCTTTTATAGTCCATATAACATAAAATTTAGATCCACTATGAAATGATTCATATTATAATAAATTGTAAGTATACTATGTTGTATTTTTCCAATTAATTTATATTATAATAAAATTAGTTTATTAATATAATTAATAGCATATTTATGAGATTTTGAAAGATTTAAAAAAATACGTGGATTTGTTTTTGTTATCGATCTGATGGCTAAGTGTACTGTTTAATTCAAATGTTTTAATTTTAATCGTTGGATGAATTTTATTCGAGAAACTAAGTTTATAAACCTAAACTATATTCCTTGGAGATTGAAATTACATAAAAAATTGTTATGGCCTAATGAATTATAAAATTAGACTCACCACCTAAAATTTCTAATATAATGGGTAAGAGTATACATAATTTGATATTCTTATATAATATATGGTTGATAAAGTATACATAATTTGATATTCTTATATAATATATGGTTGATAAACTTTTCAAGTTGTGTTACTAAATTCTATAGCTGTAAGTCCTAAACAAAACTTATGGGATGTGGGATATTTTTAAGATATAATCTAATTCGTTATTGATGAAATATATTATTAATGAAACAAAACTTAATGTCATAATTAAGAGATAGCATAATACGGTCATTATCTTGATGAAATTATGATATTTATAAATAGTCTATCCATACCTAAATTGTGATTGGTGATGATAATATTGTGTTATATGCATTAGATGGGCTTCTTCAGAAGTATGACTTTGTGTATTAGTTAAGTCATGCGTAAGCATTATCAAGTTGAATGTTTTTCAAATTAAAAAAACATTGTATATTTTATAATTTCAATCTACTAGTTTTATTAGCATATGCTTTTAAATTTTAAAGTCATTATTAGAAAATATGCATATTATTTTTTAACCATTTCTTTCTAGTTAGGGTACATGACAACTTTGAACTATTTTTAAAACATATGAAGGTTTAATTATAAGATACAATCAATTTTGGTGTTTTAATAGAGTTTATTAATATAGTAAACATGATATGTCTCTATCTTTTTACAATGATATTTAGTATAGTTATACATATATACCGGTTATTGGAATATAATAGTCACTTGTAATCCTTAACATAATAGAATATGCTAAGATAATATATTTGTAACACAAGTATTGTTTCATATCTAAATAACTTAGTTTTTCGGGTCCATGACATTTATGATCTTACAATAATCAATTTTGTTTATATAAGTGATTTGGTTTATTTTGACAAACATATGTATAATTATATTGTTTGTTTCAAGTCTGTGATAGGACATGATAACTTCTTGCTTAGGTTTTAATCATTTTGTCACTAAAGATATGGATAATATTTTGCTAAATGTTAAAGATTACACTTGTTATAAAGACTGAACGTTAACAATAATAAAATTATCTATGTTCCATCAAGTGGTATATATATTATTTCTACTCTCTATATTAATTTCATTGCTAGAAATATTACGCATATGTCATATATAACTATTACAATATTTTTTATATTGATAATCAATGTTCAATCTTATTTTATTCTTTTAAATTTATAATTTAAGATCTTCTGAGATTGAATGTCTTGTTCGAAGGGCCTTTTAAATCCATGTGTTGTTCTTTTGGGTTGTTAAAGTTTTAGAAAATAAATTTTATGTTTGTACCATAGCAAACTTGGTCATTCATCTATAAATGTTTATATTTCGTTAAATGTTTTTGTAAACTTTCTTATTTAACATAAGTAAAATATAAAATTCAACTAAGAATAATATCATAAACTTTGTTTTATATATTCTTAAATTATTATTTAAGTTCTATTTATTTAGCACATTCATATGTTCGAGACTCGTGATAGTGTGTATTTTTTATTTCAAACTTTATAAATAATATACGTCAGTTTGTTGGTTAACGATACATTTTTTGTTATAAAAATGTATTAAAAATAAAAAAAAAAGTTCTTATAAATATATATGGGACATATCCCGAGGAGTATCATTAAGAGCGGATGAGGAAATAAATCGAAAAGGTTGACAAATACTTGGCCAAACAAGTTCAAGTAAAGCGAATGCGTCAAGGTCAAAATGATCAACCTGGCTGAGTACAACAAAGCAAAACGAATATATTAAGACTATTATGATCAGAGAGACTAGACATCAACGAGGTAAGAGTGTAAGGGCAACAATCCATAAGGGAAAGATGACAAACAAACACAAAATAAAATAAAACTAGAAAATTAAAGGGTTTTGATAAGCCATGAAACCTTGGTGCCAAGGAATAGGAATCGTACGTCAGAAAACACGCAGTAAGATATCTCGGAGGAGAGGATCAGAAAGGATCTAAAAATTCCGCGGACCTTGTAGTCACGAAGTCATATCTTGAGGTTATGGAAGAGTGTGAGGTGACCATATCAAAAGAAAAGTCATTAACGTGAGTACTCTAGAATTTGCTAAGATTTTTTTTGGTGTAGCATTCCTCTCCTTCTAGTATGATCATTGGCTCTTATCTACCTCTCTATTTACCAATTATGGAGAAAACATCATTAATTATTCTAGGCTCGGCAAGAACCTTAAGGGCTCAGACATCATTCAACATGGTCATCTCACATCAGATCTGTGCGTGCGATGAATCACAACAACCTTAAGGGCTCAGACATCATTCAACATGGTCATCTCACATCAGATCTGTGCGTGCGATGAATCACAACAATCTCATTCTCGTTATTCCTCACCATGATATCATTATCAATGACCTGCACTTTTAGACTACCAAGAGAGATTATACAAGGTTCACTATCAAGGATACATACAACGTCATTTGTACGTCGACAACATGTATTAGGTGGACCAAGTTTGTATGGCGTAAGTATAACATTCATCGTCATTTTTTTATCATCTAGCTTACGATCCAAGGCAAGATGTCAACTCGAGATAAGCTTCTGAGTTGGCGTTTAAACACCCCACCGGATTGTGTCTTATGCAATTCGGATTCTGAAACTATCAATCATATCATTTATGACTATAACTTCACTCAAAGTATTTGGGACTTTCCGAGTTCCAAACTCGGGTACACGCTCAATGTTTCGAACTGGAAATCCTACTTTTATGAGGCGTCAAATTGGTCTTCTTCTCGAAACCGACATCACTGACGTTCTCGCTTTGGCTTGGTTATATACCACGTCTAGCGGGAGAAGAATACGAGATAATTTTTGTTCCAATTTTACCCTTGTCTCTATTGTTTCGTACGGTATTCTCTTCCGCCTTCAGTTCATACTTTTTGGTACCAGTTATTTGTTGTATTGTTGTTTTCACATCTTTTTTTTATATGATGATAGCGGTGGATACTCGTTATATTCGATGTCTTGTCTTACTATCTTAGTCGTTGGGTTTGGATTTGTTGTTTTATTTTTTTTCGGACGCTACGCCGACTAGCTCTGATTTTATATTTTTTTTATTGTCGACTAGCTCTGATTTTATGTTATTTTATTGTGTTTCGATTCATTCATATATCATAATTGATAATTATTTTTATTTTAAATTTTTATAGATTATTACGTCTTCTTTGAGAATACCCCTTGTATTTAAAAAAAAGGAAGTAGAAAATAAATTTGTTTTATAGTGAAGAGATGGGTCTCTATCTACATGCGATAGAATTAAAAAAGCATATTAAATGGAAAAGACACGTCTTGTTTGGACCTAAAAAGTTGATATTCAATATCATTCACTTTAAGTACAGATTTTTGGTGCTATTAAAAAATGGCATCAAAATATTTACATATTATATGTTAGGGTTTTAAATATGAATGTGCATGGATTTGGTTCCATAAAGAAGTTGCAGAAAGAATTATATAGTGCAAGACAGAATATTAAACCATAAACATCAACCTGCTTTTTTTCTTCTTTTTTTATATTCTTCAACTTGTGTTTTCATTTCTTTACCTATTTTATTTTGTTTTTTTGAATCTAAAGTTAGTGCAACCATAAAACTCAATCACAAGTTATAAATTCGGATCACGTAAGCAAAATACTTCAAAATATTATTAAGAGTACCCAATAATTTGTCACTAGTCTTAAGTTTACTATCAATATCCCAAAAATATTGCTTTGAGTTCTCTCTCGAAAGAAACCTTATTGATGTCATTTTTGTTCTCAAATATATTCCACGATAATTATATTGCGAAATATTAACGTGATTTAATATCTCAAAGTAGATGATGATGCCGTTAAATCAAAGGAATTAAAATATAAAGTATACCATTCTAATAGATAAAGAGGCTAAAAAGCACCCGTGATCCCCTTGTTTACCACTTGTATCAATTTGATCCCCTTCCTTCAATCATGTATAGAACGCATCCTCATCATTTTTTAACTTGCAATTTTAGTCCCCCGCACATGTGAAGCTTCTGAGCTTGTGGCATCTCTTTTTGTTGCAAGAATGGTCCCCTAATTTTTTTTTCTAAAATTGCCCCTTCTCGTTCCATCTCAGCTGCCATGTCAGTTGCCCCCTCAGCTTTACTATTTACCCTAACTTAACCCAAACCCGAAACCATATAGAACCCACCCCAGCCCGTAATAATAAAACCTAGCCCAGCCCACTACAATATAACCAAACCCGACCCGTTTACCCCAATTACCCAACCAAATCATACCCCAATTACCCCAATTTTCACTAACCCTAATTACTCCCTCCAAAATTAGAAACTCAGAAATCTCAAAGCAATCCTTAACCAGAGAGACCAAAACGCGACAACCTCGATTGTTCTCCCTACCCTACGACTTTCCCTTCCTCTCTGCTCTACTAAAGCCATCATCGATTCCATCAAGATTGGAACCAGTTTCCCTTTCTCTCTGTAAACCCTAAAGCGACTCCAGACACTTTCATCAGTAAACCCTAAATCGATTCCATCGATTTTTCTTCCATTTTGAGTAACACATCCATTAGTAAACCCTATTACGACTTCAAACACTTTCATCCATTCCATCAAGGGGACTTCTTCATCCATCATCGATTGGAACCAGTTTCCCCAAACCCAGGTTCCCCAAACCCAGAAAGTTGTGACAAGTCGAAGTAGTGTTTTCACCATGGAAAAGATTTTATACAGAGGTTAGCTGTGAATATTGGTATTTATATTTTCATGGGTTGATAGATTTGTTACTCAAAATGGAATTGAAAATCGATACAAGTTGATAATGTTGTTGGTGTTACAGTGTGTGTTCTTGTTGTTACGTTGTGTGTTAATTGGTGCTAATGTTTTGCAGTTAATTTTATGAAATCGAAATAAAATCAAGTTAATTGCATACTGTTGTTAGTGTTGTTAGTGTGTGTTCTTGCTGTTACAGTGTGTGTTGTTGGTGATATGCTACTGAAATTTGAATGAAATTGGTGTTATAGTGTGGTTGTGCATGTTGTTGGTGTTGTAGTGTGTAAATTGTGGCTGTGTATGTTGTTGGTAGAGTGTAATGTTGGTAGAGTGTAATATTGGTGTGTAAATTGTGGCTGTGTATGTTGTTGGTAGAGTGTAATGTTGGTAGAGTGTAATGCTGGTGTGTAAATTGTGGCTGTGTATGTTGTTGGTAGAGTGTAATGTTGTTGGTGTTATCTGTAAATGCTACTGAAATTGGTGTGTAAATTGTAGTGTGGCTGTGTATGTTGCTGGGTTATGTTTTGTTTGTTGATTAATGCCATGTCTAGAAAAATTGTGTACAAAATGGTGTTAAACTAGGATGCTAAATGTTATCGGTATTTTACTTATTTCTCAGGTGCAGATGACGACTTGTTTGCAGTTAATTACCATTTTGATGGTAAACTAACTGGCCAAAAGAAGCTCAAGTACGTAGGGGGCAGGTCAGAGGTCGTAGACTTCATCAGTTCCGATAAATTCTCGATTTTGGAACTCTATTCCATACATGACTTAACATAAGCTTCAGGAAGAGGGGAACATTTTGTGTTCGCGTACTCGCTGCCAAGTTCAAGCACGTCTCTCAGCATATTAGAGACAGATGCGGACTGCTACGAGGTAACAAAAAAGATTGGCACCGATAGGGTACTTAACATTTTCTGTGATAGGACACCCTCTCTAGAAGTAGTTTCTCCAGCAAAAATAAGAAACAAAACGGAGATTCCAACTGTCGATGTTGAGGGTGACAGCAGTCTAATTGTGCCTGATAGTTTAGGGGTGAACCATAGTTTTACTGATGCTGTGTTTGGCGATGTTGATGAGACTGCTGCTGGTGTAGATGTTGATGAGACTTCAGTAGGTGGTGAAAGTTTTAGGGTGAATGTAGATGGTGAAGTGGATGTAAGGGAGAACGTAGATGGTGCAGGGGGTGTTAGGGAAACTGTTGCTGGTGGGGCTAGTGGTGTAGAGGATGGTGGTGGTGAAGATGATGCTGGTGATGATGCTGGTGGGTCTAGTGGTGAAGAGGCTGGAGTGGCAGAAATTGGAGGGGCAGAGGCTGCTGGCGGTGAACAAGTTGTGGGTGAAGAGGCTGTAGGGGCAAAGGCTGCTGGTGGTGAACAAGTTGTGGGTGAAGAGGCTATAGGGGCAGAGACTGCTGGTGGTGAACAAGTTGTGGGTAAAGAGGCTATAAGGGCAGAGACTGTTGTGGCAGATGATGATGATGATGGGGCAGAGACTGGTGGTGAACAGGTTGGTGGTAAAGAGGCTGTGGGAAATGAAGAGGGTGGTGGTGAAGAAGCTGGTGGGGCTGGTGCAACTAGTTTCGACGACATCGACGACTCGTTCTTCGCTGAAATTGACTTGTCACAAATTGATTTCAGCGAGCAGTCTCCACCAGCTCAATCGAAACAGACTGAATCTCACGGAGAAGACAGCATGAGTGAGGACACAGTGTACGAACCAGAATCAGACTGCGAAAGTGAAACTAATTCCGCTGTCTTCAACGCAAGCGGGGAAATTAATAACGACATTGATGAGGGTAGAATTCTCCGATATAAATAATGAGGGTTTAATTGTGGATAAAAGATACTTGGTGTAGTTATTAATGTACTTAGGATCTCTCGGGGACCAGTTTGTAAATACGGTACTTGCCAAAGGGCCTCATTAATTATGTAAACAGCCCACCAAGGATTTTAGTAGGTCCACCTTATTTTAGTATAAAAGGTGACCCACTTTCTTGGTAGGTGCGACATTGAATATTATTCTATTCCATTCTCTCTCTCTACACTTTCTCTCTCTAGTCATATCAAGCACAAGATCCAAAATATTCCTCCAAACATTTATTGACTCATCATTGGCGCCGTCTGTGGGAAAGAGTGATACTAAGAAGGAATTTTTTTTTCTTTGAAAATCATGCTTTACGAGATGAACAACGAAGCTGTAATAGAGAGGGTCGGTAGAGAAGTGATCCGAGCCGTCTCGTTGTCAGAGGGCGAGGAAGCACCTGGTCGGGAACACCACGACCGGGGTCGGGACAAACGGTCGACCCTAATAATGACCTGAAAACAGCTCCTTGAAGACATTGCGAGACTAAACACAGAAAGGGAGCGGGCACTGGACAAGAAAAAGGTCAGGGAAAGGAAAGGCAAGGAACCCCTCTTGGAGGATCGTGAGGAGGCCGACCCCACTGGGCCGCGCATCGAAGCCCGACCTGTTAGGTATTATCGAGAGCCTCATCCAAAATAATCGTTCCCGACGCCTCCGAGGACCCAGGACGGACTCCCCAAAATACAAGAAGGGTAGCACCGAGAAGCAAACCCCGGTGTCTTTTGGGAAAGAAGAAATGCCCGCCGCCAGCCGTGAAGAGCGGGCGGTGCTTCCTCCAGTGCCGTGGCAACCGTCGAACAGCCAGAACCACGGTTACCGAACCAGCATCCAGTTTATCAGCCCAGGAGATGAGGGACTCTACGGGGTTCAGACAGAAGGGCTTGGAGGAGGAGCGTGCGGGTTCGGAGTCAATTGGAGGGCATCTCCATTATCCGACGAGATATTGGCAGGACAGCTCCCGAAGCGATTTGGCATTTCTAAGCTAGAAAAGTACGATGGGAGAAGGACCCAGATAATCATTTGGAAGCCTTCAAAAACTTCATGCTGAGTTTTGACAACGATGACAAACTCCTATGTAGAGCTTTCTCCATGACCTTCAGGGACCGAGCATCTAAGTGGTACAATCGCTTACCGTAGGGCAGCATCCGAAACTTCTGGATGTTTTGGACGATGTTTAGGCAACACTTTGTGGGAAGTAAGAGTTTCCGGGCCAACGGAGACACTATTATGAATTGCAGGCAAAAATTGGGGGAAAGCCTCAGAGAATACACCAGACGATTCATCGACGCAAAGACCGACCTAGACCACTGCGAAGAGAATGTGGCCCTAACTGCATTCCGCTTGGGTCTGCTCCCAGGACCAATGAAGCAAGCAGTGACGAAGAAACAAGCGTTCACGTTTTCCGCACTTCTAACTCAAATAGAAAAACAGATATTGATCGAATAGACCGAAGTGTCTGAGTTGGCGGCACAAATTCAACAAAGTGCCCAAGCGTCGGTAGTGATAAGGCAGGGCACCCGGTCGGATTACGCTAGGGCAGCCCAACCGGTCAGCACGATACACCCGACCCTGCCTGTATCAGCCAAGCCTTCGGTCCTATCAAGCCCAAAACCAAAGCAAACGAGTCAGACGACTTCACGACCCATGTCTAACAAATGGATCCGACCTGTATATTTCGCAGACCTTACGGAGTGTGTAGCGTCGATCTACGAGAATACTAAGAAGAGCGGAATGTACCGAAGACCTTTCCCGATACCAACACCTCGGGAACAAAGGAATAACCGCTATTGTCGCTATCACGAGGACGTTGGGCATGATACTAAAGACTGCATTGCCTTGAAGAAAGAAATACAGATGCTCATAGAACACGGAAACCTCCTGGAGTATGTTAAGAAGGCACAGCAAAGTACGACCTCGAAGGAAGTCGTGATAATACCAAAACCAGAAACCACCATGGCAATTTTAGAAGTAACCGATCCGTTCGATGTTTCTATTGAGTACCTCGACCCCGAAGCTAACCGCTACATCATCGGGATAATCGAGGAGGAAGCCGAGGAGAACGTTGGTAATGTACGAGGCCTTTGTAAATTTTTTGAATCCCTAACTATTTTTGGAGGAGATTCTATGGCAGGAGTTACACATTCGTCCAGGAAAAGGCACATCGTCAACCTAACCACTCAGTTGGAGGCCCGAACTTACTCCCAGTCCAGAAGCGTCCCTTCTCTGATTCTGTACTTCGACGACGACGACATGAGGGACATAGCCGGCCCCCATGAGGATGCCATTGTAATCGGGGCAGCCATTGCGGGGGAGGAGGTTCGGCGCATCTTGGTGGATACCGGTAGTTCGGCCAACATAATCTTCGCATCCACTTTCGCCAAGTTTAGGACACCACCAGTGATTGCACGGTCCGACCGTACCATAGTAGGGTTCACAGGGTCAGCAGCCGACGTTATAGGAGAATTTGAGGGCGTAGTTCTATTAGGCCGCGGCTCATTCAAGAAAGAGGTTACGGTTTTATTCGTAGTAGTAGACGCGCCGGCTTCCCACAATGCCATTTTCGGCCGATCGTGGATATCGCGAATGCATGCGGTATCTTCTACAATCCACCAATGTTTAAAATACGTGGTCGGAAACAATGTGGGAGTGGTCCGAAGCAGCCAGAAAGCAGCACGGGAATGTTACAGAGCAGCATTGACACCTAAAAAAGATGAAGAGATGATTCAAGCTCGAGAATAGCAATTAAAGGGGCTCGCCCCGGAATCACTGCCCATTGATGACCCTAGGGAAGCCCCGAGCCTTTTGACGACGGACGAAGAATGCGAGCAACACCAATTCGCTGCGGGGAAATTCCTGCGGATTGGGGTATGCTTTTTGCCGATCTTCAGGGAACAGCTGCTGACTCTCCTGCGGGAAAACCTAGATTTGTTCGCGTGGTGCTCAAGAGATGTCACCGGGGTCCCAGAATCTTTTGCTGTTCACAAGCTAACTGTCAACAGATCGCCAGACCGATCTCCCAAAAGCGTCGGGCTTTTTCCCCAGAAAAAGCAGACATTATCTTACGAAAAGTCGAGAGAATGATCAGCGTCGGTCATATCACGGAAGCAAGTTACTCGTTGTGGACTTCAAATCTCGTTCTGGTCAAGAAGAAAAACGGGAAATGGAGAATGTGCGTGGATTTCACCGACCTTAATCGGGCATGTCCGAAGGACCCCTTCCTGATGCCAAGAATCGACCAGTTGGTAGATTCGACGTCGGGTAACAAATTGCTGTCATTCATGGATGCATACGCCGGTTATAATCAGATCAAATTACACGCTGCGGATCAGGAAAGTACCACATTCATCACGGGCCGAGGACTATACTGCTACAAAGTAATGTCGTTCGGGCTATAAAACGCCGGCGCAACATACCAAAGGCTAGTTAACAAAACGTTCGAGGGTCAAATTGGGAGGAATATGGAGGTGTACATTGATGATATGTTGGTTAAAAGCGGCACGGATGAAGCACACCTTACCGATCTGAGAGAAACCTTTGATAACATGCGGAGAATAAATCTCAAGCTTAACCCGGAAAAATGCTCCTTCGGGGTCCGGTCCGCAAAGTTCCTAGGTTTCTTCGTTAGCGAGAAAGGAATTGAAGCCGATCCTGTCCAACTTCGAGCTCTGACCGATATGACTCCGCCCCGAAGCATCAAGGAAGTCCAGATCCTAACTGGGCGTCTGGCTGCCTTAAATCGATTTATTTCGTGCTCATCTGATAAGTGCGCTCCCTTTTTCAGGTCTTGAGACAAGCCAAAAATTTTGAGTGGACTCCCGAATGTAATGAGGCGTTCTTGGGAATTAAACAATATATGTCATCCCCGAACCTCTTGACAAATCCCGTCGCAGGCGAGACACTTTTCCTTTACGTTGCGGTTACCGACTTTGCGGTTAGTGCGGCTTTGATCAGCGAGTCGGGATCGGCCCCTACAGCGGTTTACTTTGTGAGCAAAAGCCTGCTAGATGCGGAAACTCGGTATTTAAAGTTGGAAAAAATGGCACTCGCCGTGGTGACAGCAGCGCGAAAAATGCGCCCGTACTTTCAAGCCCACCCTATCGTAGTCCGAACATCATTCCCACTCAAATACATCCTCCAGCGACCAGACATGTCCGGGAGAATGTCCAAATGGTCGGTCGAGCTTGGCGATTTTGACATCGACTTCGAACCTCCGATGGCCGTTAAAGGCCAAGTCCTGGCCAATGTTTTAGTAGAGTTCCATTCCGAACGACCGGATCAGGATGCGCCTTCCCAAGAAGCCGCATTGAGCGAATGGACCGTCTGAACCGACGGGGGGGCTAACGTCAGTGGCTGTGGAGCAGGGATACAAATAGTGACCCCATCGGGCATTAGCATGCACCAAGCCGTCCGATTTGGTTTCCATACTTCGAACAATGAAGCTGAATACGAGGCCGCTCTGGCAGGATTACGGTTAGCGCAGGTATGTGGGGCAAAGCAAGTACGCCTCATAAGCGAGATTCCCAACTTTTGATAACCCAAGCTTCAGGGAGTGCGGAAGCTCGGAAAGAACATCTGGTACAATACCTAGCAGCACTCAGGGTTCTAGCCGCCTCGTTTGACAGAGTCACCTACGAACATGTCCCAAGAAGCGAAAATATAGCCGCAGATTCTTTGGCAACACTTTCCTACTCCAGTAACTATCTTTGGGTGACCGAACAAGAAAGCCCGTCTATTATCAAACGTCACGAGTTAGACAACCGACCTGAAATCGCCTGTCAGATCTCTTCGGTAACAATCTCAGATTGGCGGCGTGACATTATTGCCTTCTTAGCTGAAGGTCGGTTGCCTAGTGATAACGCCTCAGCTCGGAAAGTACGCAACAAGGCTCGGGGTTACGTCCTTTTAGGTGAAGTACTATACAAGAAATCCTTCAGCCGCCCCCTGCTCCGATGCTTAGGGGTCCATGAATCAGAAATAATTGTATCTGAGCTGCATGATGGTGAGGGTGCAGCACATTGCGGTTACAAAGCCTTAATCAGAAGGATTCTTCTCGCAGGATTCTATTGGCCGACGATAACAGCAGACGCACGACTAATAGTCAAAACTTGCGATACATGTCAACGATTCAGAAACGCGATAAACGTCACTGCGGCTCCTCTAGAGTCCATATCCGAAGGACTACCCTTTGACCGATGGGGAATCGACCTTGTCGGGCCGCTACCAATGGCGTCGGGAGGAAGAGAGACGATCGTCGTGGCAGTGGATTATTTTTCCAAGTGGGTCGAAGCCGAACCTTTATCCGCCACCAAGACCAAAGATATCATCAAATTTATCTGGTCTAACATATGTTGTCGATTCGGGGTACCACAGAGGTTAACTATGGATAACGGACCGCAGTTCGATAGCGGGGAAATGAAAACTTTCTGCACCACGCATAAGATCAGGCAATGTTTCTCCGCTCCTTTCCATCCTCAAGCAAACGGGCAAGTCGAAGTAACCAACTGGACCATTTTGGACGGCCTCAGAA
Source organism: Limnanthes douglasii subsp. nivea (assembly GCA_036936605.1). Lineage (NCBI taxonomy): Eukaryota > Viridiplantae > Streptophyta > Magnoliopsida > Brassicales > Limnanthaceae > Limnanthes > Limnanthes douglasii. The sequence goes on from JAUPFV010000004.1 coordinate 29,946,626, forward strand.
AAAACCTCGAAGGAAAGGCCGGAAAATGGCCCGACTACCTACAAGAGGTACTGTGGGCTTATCGAACCACCCCCCGGACGGCTACTCATAAATCACCTTATGTTTTAGTATATGGTATGGGCGCGGTAACCCCTGCGGAATCCATTTTTCCATCTTTCAGGGTCGGTACCTATGAGGAGGAAGCGAACGACGACAGCCGACGACTCGAGCTCGATCTTATAGAAGAGAAGCACAATCGCGCCCAATTGAACTCTTTGCACAATCAGACCCTGATGAGAAGTCGATACGCTTTTAAAGTCTGCCGTCGGGAGTTTAAGGTCGGTGACAAGGTTTTGAGGCGCGTCTTTCTTCACACCAAAGACAAAAGCCTCGGTAAACTCGCCCCGAATTGGGAAGGGCCCTACGAAATCGTGGAAAAAATCAAGAGCGGGACATACCGCCTGCAAAACAGGCTCGGGCACCCTTTGAGGCTACCATGGAATATTGAACATCAAAAATTGTATTTAGAATAGTGGCAAAATGTTTGTAGTTCGTTCGACGTAGTCTATAAAAACTTATTGGTCGGGGATGCACTCTTTCCTACCTCGGTGGCGTGAGAAGGTTTTAACGGGGCATCATAAACACCCGATCACCTGATTACATTAATCAAAATTTTCTTTTACCTTCCAAATGTTAAAATGTTACGACCTTGGTCTGCTGACGAGCTGGTCAGCGTCTGTTCCTGCTAATGTTAATGGATCTACATGTTTAATTTTCCCGACCCTTTGGGAAAAGTTTCAATGATACATTGATCTACAGAACCTTAATAGGTTTTTTAGTTTTTACAACTGATCTACATGTTTAATTTTCCCGGACCTTTGGGAAACGTTTCAATGACACATTGATCTACAGAACCTTAATAGGTTTTTCAGTTTTTACAACTGATCTACATGTTTAGTTTTCCCGACCCTTTGGGAAAAATTTCGATGATACATCGATTTACAGAACCTTAATGGGTTTTTCAGTGTTTACAACTGATCTACAAATTTAATTTTCAGACCCTTCGCATAAGCATCAATATTACATGTTTTTCTTTTTCAGACCCCATCAGAAATTTTACAAATAACGCTAATCAGACCCTATTTTGGTTTTTCACAAAAACATTTTGGTTTACCTAAGTAAAAACACCCGCAAATTATGGTAAGAAACAAGGATTGCTTACTCAAACACAAATATCGAAATGTTCACAGGAAATAATGTTAGGGGACCCCCCGGCCCCCAAAGATATTACAAACAAAAAATAAAAAAAAACAACAAGTAACGAAACAGCCAGCCGATCACTCACTATTCTCCTCCTCGGACTCCGTATCGTCCGAATCATCCTCGCAACTCACTCCCTCAAGTCAGTCCGCCTCAGGTACATCTAGCCACATCGCCCCAAGATGAAGGGTCTGGAAACGGTTATGGAACGAAAGCACATAGGCGGCTTTAGCATCGGCCGCCTCTTTATCCGACCACTTCTTGCACTTATCTGCAAAGGCGGTGTTCGAAGCTTTCAGCTTTTGGATCTCCTGAGCTAGAGTGGCAGCACGATCTTCCCTGGTCTTTATCGTCTCCTCCGAGATACGGATAGCCTCTGCAGCTCGCCCCTCTGCCAATTCCTGCGCGTTTTTGGCACTCTGCACCGCCTCCTTTAAACGAGCGATTTCAGCCTCCGCGCCCGCTAGCTTCTGGCTCAGCTCGGCCGCCCTACGCTCCATCAGGGCCGCGGGTACAAGCAGTTTATACAAAGATAAGGCCAGTCCATCCGATCCTTGCAGTGGGAAAGTGTGCGGCGAACAAAGCATCGTTAGCACGAGGTACCGAGGACCGATGGAGGAGGCTGCGGCTGGATCTGATGCGTTGGGAGGGTCGACCTCATCCGGAAACACAACTACCGGATCCATTGGCGATTTCTTTTAACCCCACCAAACTGATCAAACAGCTCCGGTACAGTGGAATTGTCCGCCCCAGCAACGACCCCGCTCTCTTTGGCCCGCTTTTGCTTCTTCTTCTTGGCCCCTTCAGCGTCGGTTCGGTTTTTCCTCTTAGGCACCGGAGGCTGGGCCTGGTTAGACGCGCCACCCTCGGCATCATTCGCCGCTATCCGACCCACTCCCTCCCCACCAGCTGCATTGTTCCCCCCGACCTCGTCATCCGACTTTGGGCGCTTGCTATGCGCCTTGTTGCGTTTCGAGAGGTACAACTGATACCCTGGAGCGTCAGTTTTAGCAACAATGTCCTCCAGACTGGGGGGGCTCCCGCAGTTGCTCAATGGTCAGTATTTCCGACGAGCAACGCCAGAGGTTACTCTTGAGCAAGTTGGTGTCCTTGAAGGTCCGATGCATCGCCCGACCCCACTGCTTCTTCAAAAAATCCTTCAACAGTTAGAAAGTGTCTTCAGCAGCTTTCGAGAAGTCCTTCTTTAGCCCTTGCAAAAACTCCTTCGACACTGCACGGAGGGTCGGGATTCAAAAAAAAAAAGGAGCGGTACCGTGATGGACCCAAGACCGAAGCAGCTGTCTCTTATTCTCCGGGGTATAGGGAAGCCTTGGACAGACCTGGCATAGCGATATATTCGTCCATAGGCATAACCCGACCTGAAAGGCGGGAAGCGAATATGCAGGACATTAAAGTGTACCAGGCATTCAGCGACAGCTGCGATGGGCAGATCTGGAGGGTGTGGAAGTAAAGCGCGATCTCGGGATCTAAGGGGAAGCGAAGACCCCAATTGAATAGCTCGGTAAACACCACAATTTCCCGAGATCAGACGTGAACAGGAGTTTCCACAGGGACCGGGAACTGAACCGTGACGCATTCAGGAATTCCCCAACGGATCAGCAGCTCCTTGTGCTCGGACTCGGGGAAGTAGAGGTACTTTCCTTCGTAGAGAGAAACGACGTCCTTCGAAGGAATCCAGAAGAAATAGGAGGTGGTGATTGCGGCCTCGACTTCTTCGGGCAGAGGATCGTCTGGAGGGTTAGCAGCGTTCCCAATAGCGGCGACGCTGACCTCCGCGAGAGCAATATCTACCTCCGATTCTTCCAAATCGGGGATCAAAGCTTGGTCAGAGCTTCGGGCTGTAGCAGTGTTCGGATCCGACGATCGTACCCGAGAGCTTGAGGGCTCAGCAGCATTCCCAGAATAAGCCCGGTGAGCCGCGTCCAATTCCTCTGGCGTCAGCCGACGCTTAGGCAGACCTAAAAAAGTTACGGCAGTGTTAAGACCAGTCCGGTACCCTCGAATTGAGGGAGTAAGCTGAACCATTTCAAGATAATTACCTCCTGCGGGAGATGTAGGGGGACTGTTTTTGCCCATGGTCAATAACTTAGTTTTGCGGACGCGTCGGGGCGGGAACGGAGGCGATGGAACGTATGAATTTACAGACGATGGGGTCGGATTCTCCGACCGAACTACAGGGGAACGAGAGGAGCTGCTGCTGGAAGAAAGGACAACAGTCTTTGGAGATAGGCTAATCTCGGGAGACAAAGAGCTACGAGGTTCGGGCAGAAGGAAGGATTCAGCAGGGATCGGGGTAGCTAAAACGGGGTCGTGAGGATGCGGGACGGGAGTAAATGGTTTGGAATTAGATCCCCAAATCAAGCCAGCGCGTCGGTACTCTTCGGCTCGGTCTCCGATGCTAGCCCACTCTTTGAAACTCCACACAGGCTTTTTCTTTTTCTTGGCTGGTGTTTGCTTCGGATGTCGGGGTTTCATATAACAAACATTCCCTCTCTAGAAATGATCTGACAGCACTTTCTCTCTCTAGAATGCCTCTGAGAGAAATTAAGAATTGTGGAGTATTTATAAGCGACGTTGAACGACCGAGGAATACCAATCGACAAAAGCACAGCGGGAATACGAAAAGTCTCCCTAAAAAACTAGTCTGGCAAATACGCATCCCATAAACAGGTGACACGTGTTGACCCCCTTCTAACGAAGGCTTACCTAGGCTAGCCTCTTCGAACCGACTGATGAGATGGGCTTTCTTGACCCGATCCACCGCGAAGAACCGGCCCATCACAGTGGGGCCAGGGATAGAAGCCCAAGAAAACGCGGGAACCGACCTAATGAGGAATGTCTAGCAGAACCTGAGTGTTGCCCTCGGGTAAAGTCAATTAAAAAACGCTTCGGGAGTGTCGTCAAACACCCATGGGACCGATCGGGATGGGCCACATCGTGGAATGCCCGACGCTTTTTGAAAAGGGATGATTCATCCAAGAATAAGCCGTTGGCCCGAAGCACTGGAAACTGCGGACGATAGGTGTAGGCTCGGCTATGAGTCTCCGCTCCTGATACTCCCGAAGACTGGGGGGCTACTGATGAGGGTAGAATTCGCCGATATAAATAATGAGGGTTTAATTGTGGATAAAAGATACTTCGTGTAGTTATTAATGTACTTAGGATCTCTCGGGGACCAGTTTGTAAATACGGTACTTGCCAAAGGGCCTCATTAATTATGTAAACAGCCCACCAAGGATTTTAGTGGGTCCACCTTATTTTAGTATAAAAGGTGACCCACTTTCTTGGTAGGTGGGACATTGAATATTATTCTATTCCATTCTCTCTCTCTACACTTTCTCTCTCTAGTCATATCAAGCACAAGATCCGAAATATTCTTCCAAACATTTATTGACTCATCAGACATTAGCTCAGAAGAAGAGTATGCCAGCAGCGACAATCTGACTGGTCTTGAAGACTCTCCCAACGATTCTAGGAGATCAAGGAAAAGGAAGCAGAGGCTCAGAGGTTTCAAGATGCCGACAGAGATAAGGTTCCTTGAGTTGGAGGTGGGAGTTGTGTTTGCAACGTCGAAAGAGTTCAAAGACAGCGTTAGGCAGTACGGAATTAAACAGAGAAGGAATATCAAGATATTCAAGAATGACAAACAGCGGTGTTCATTCAAATGTACCCAAGCCAAATGCAAGTGGTACATCTACGCAAGTAATAGAGGATGTGAACCAGATTGGAGGATCAAGACCTTCTTGGATGAACATCAGTGTGGCCCAACTAACAAAAATAGGAACGTTACAACTCAGTGGCTGGCCAAACATTACATGAATAGGTGGCAGGCAGACCCAGATTGGTCGATCAAGAGTTTGATCGCGGATGTAAACCAAGAATCTTGGTGAAGATTGGTAGATGCAAGGCGTATAGGGCAAGGAATAGGGCACTTAGTGTTATTATGTGGGATGACGTGATGCAGTACCAAAAATTACACCAATACAGCCTTGAGATACTAAGGAGCAATCCAGGGTCAACCATTGTGATCAAATGTCAGCAGGGGGTTATTTGAACGGATATATGTTTGTTTAGATGCATGTAAAAAGGGCTTCAGTTCGGGATGCATGCGTGTTCTCGTCTTGGATGGCTGTTTCTTGAAAGGCCTTGGAGGACAGTTGTTGGTTGCGGTGGCAGTGGATGCTAACGATCAAATGTATCCAATGGCTTGGGCTATCGTGGAATAAGAAAACATGTCGAGTTGGGAATGGTTCCTCCAACTCATTGGAGAGGATTTGAATATCCAGAATGGTGGTGGTTTTACTTGGATATCTGACAAACATAAGGGTCTGGTTCCTGCATTGGTAGCATTGTTCCCTAACTCGGAGCATAGGTTTTGCACCAGAGACTTATACGCCAACCTGAAAGAGACATTCCCCGGTAAACAAGAACACAACCTCTGTTGGGCATGTGCTAGGTCGACGTTTGTGGAAGAGTTCCTCTACCACATGGAGGAAATGAAGAGATACAACCAAGCAGCATATGAGTGGCTGCTTGAGAAGCCTCCATCGCAGTGGACAAGATCACATTATGACGCAGAGAACAAATGTTACATGCAAACCAGTAATCTGGCTGAAACCTTCAATTCCGTCATCTTAGATTACAGAGGTAAAGGGGTGATCACATTGCTGGAGGGGATCTGAGAACAAACAATCGCTCGCATAGTAAAGAAGCGTAAGCAGATGGCGAAGTGGGATCACAAAATCTGTCCGGCAATCCAAAAGAAGCTGAGTAAGATTATCAACATGGCTGGTAGTTGTTATGTAGGAGAAACAGGTGGACCGAAGTTCCAAGTGAGGGAATGAAGTAACCAGTTTGTGGTGGATTTGGAAGTACGGGAGTGTGCGTGTAGAAAGTGGCAGCTGTCGGGAATTCCGTGTTGTCATGCTGTTGCGGCAATATTTTTGGTTGAACATGATCCAGTTGACTACGTGGCTGACTGTTATGACGTTGCAACGCAGAGAAGGATTTACTATCACACCATTAACCCTATCAACGGGTCTATGCGCTGGCCTTCAACCACCTGCGAACCAATAACAGCTCCTCCAGCAAAAGTTGTTCGCGGCAGACGACAAACAGCCAGAAAGAAAGATCCTTCCGAAAGACTCCAACCACCATCAGCTATTGAACCTAGAACAACAAGGTTGTCTAAGAGACATAACACTAGCCGATGTGGTCTTTGCAGCCGTAGTGGACACAATCGACGTAAATGTCCAACCGTAACCCCATCAGCCCAACCCAACGTTCAAGAACGTGCTACCGCCACACCAACAGCACCAACAAACGTTCCAGAAGGTGCTACCTCTACCCCAATAGTCCCAACAAACTTTCCAGAAGGTCCACTGCCTCAAAGAAGTACTCCAGCACCTCCAAGAAGTACTCCACTGCCTCCAACAGCAACTACATCGAACATTCAATCGACAGGAGGGTCGAACTACAATATCATAACGGTAACTACTTCGGAATTCTAGATTTTATTAGTTTTTTGTTATACCATTGCCTTAAATAAGTTACATAGGGTTCATTTTACAATAGATGAGAAGAGGTGGAGTTGGGGACCAAACTGTTATAGCTGATGTAAGTTTGGTTCGCTCTATTATAATAGTACTGCTTGATACTGGCTGCATAGTACTGCTTCTTTAATACCGTTCTTGTTTGTAATGTACTACATGTTGGTTTGGGCTTGTAATATAAGACCTTAACTGTTGTTGCTTTGTGGGCTTGTTGTGAGTCTTGTAATTGCATTTGAAACCGATTAGTGTGAGTGATGTAATTGCATTTGAATATATAACTGTTTTGAAAAAATCCAATTGGGCTTAAGTAGTGGAGTTTGGTATATTTTGTTGGTTGGTGGTCCAATAAGTTGTTGGTTGGTGGTCCAATAATTTTTTGGTTGGTGGTCCAATAAGTTGTTGGTAATTGGTCCCATTACTTGTTAGTTGGTGGTCCAATTAGTTGTTGGTAGATGGTCTCATTTCTTGTTGCTTGGTGGTTCCATTTCTTGTTGGTAGATGTTCAAATTAGTTGTTGGTTGCTGGTGCTCCAATTAATAGTGTTGTTTATTTTCTTGATTGCAGGATACTGTCGTATACTGTGTTGATAGAAGAGACCACTCACGTGGTAGACAATTGGAGAAACAAAAAGCTGTCCACCCTGTAAGATTCTCAACTTAACTTTATTAAACTTTATGTATATAGTATTGCAAGTGGAGGCAACCATGGTTGAATTGATTCCTACTGTATATAACAGGAAGCAAGTGGTATATTTTCTTCTCAGACAGCATAACCTCTCCTCATACTACTTGGAAGAGAACATGAGAAATGAAGATATTTAAAGATACAAATCAAGCTCCATCTAACCTCAACAAGAGAAAGCAACCTTAGCCAGTGTTTCTGTCTTCATTAGTTGATGTAACTATGGTGCTGTTTTGTTTTGTAAACTTATGGATGGTTAGGCTGCTATGTGGAGTCTTTTTTAGATCATGTGAATGTTTAGACCAATTTAGGAACTGATTGTTTGTGAAGGTTTAGACCACTGGATGGTTTTTTGTAACTAAAATTAGTTTAATTTTAGGTAAACACTGGATGGGTTCTGGTTTAATTTAATGAAACGTGTTTTGTAAATGTTTTTTGTTTCACATATTTTAGTATTTTAGTATACACTATACTAAATTGCATGTTGTAGATTTGTATACATTAAATTACAGGTTCACATTTTAACTTTCAAGCCCTTTGTTGAACCAAGTAACATGTGTATTTTATACAAATTACAGGTCTTGAAGACTTAGAGGTCACTTCTGGGTCACTTACATGTCACAAATATAGGGGCTAAAATCAATGGTTTTTAGACTTAACAGAGAATAAAATCAATGGTTGTTAGACTTAACAAAGACTAAAATTAATGTTTTTTAGAATTAACAGAGGCTAAAATCAATGGTTTTTAGACTTAACAGAGGCTAAAATCAATGGTTTTTAGACTTAACAGAAATCTACAACTACAACACATTTAATTACAAATCGTAAATTATCATTGAAATAATAAAAATCCACCCAACAAATACAACTCTTAATATCTTAGAGATTATAGTGGCTAAGCAATTACAGTAGACTAACCATACGAAAGCAGTTCAAATGTTATTATACTCCCTACCAATACAAACAGAAAAATAGTAATCTTCTTCATCCTTTCATAATCTCTTTCTAATCTTGAAACCCTCTTCAACAATCCATTGATAGCAGATTGTGACCCATTGTTAATTGGGGGATCAATCCAATGAAAATAACGAAAATACCCTCATCTCTACAAAATCAGAGTTTAGAAGAAGATTATGGGCTAACAAAGTAACATATAGTAACTCGTACACAATACTTACACCGAAATTGCTACATCCTGTGAATCTTCTTCCTCGATTTGGATCCGTCGATGCAATCCGGGTTATACTGGGTAACCCACATTCACAAATACCATCGCAACCCGAGTTAGTAGAGGTTCTTGAAACACTAGAGTAGGCCATGGGTTTGGTGAAGGAAAGAAGAAGGAAGGAAGGAGGAAGAAAGATGGGTTTGAGTTAGCAGTAGAGGTTCTACGATTACAAACAGAAATAGGGGTCTGGTATTAGGGTTTGGGTAATTGGGGTTTGGGGTAATTGGGGTAAACGGGCCGGGTTTTTTCCCTGCAATCTTTGAATTAACAAATTAAAGATCCAATTTTTAATTTACTAAAATTTTCTTAATAGAGTTCTCTCCTTTCTCGTTGTTTCTTTAGGGTATATTTTTTTTCACTGTTTGGCCATTTTTGTCAGTTTCAAAATTATGGATTATTGACGTGATTGGGTTTGTTTCAGTATGATGAAGAATTTAGGGTAATGAAGGTTCACAGGAGAATCATTCAAAATCACCGTCTGTGTTAATCTCAGCCGTCGATTTGGTCTACAAGAACAATTCAGTCATCTTTACAGTCGTGGAAACCGATATGGTGACCGATTCGTTTCTCGGGTCGCCTTTTAGTATGGAGCTACTAGAACCAAAATCGTCGGATTCTACCCAACCCCGAAAATGGTCCGATGAAGATGTAATTGATTTAGAGGAGAGCTTGACTCTAAGTTGGATCGTGATTGACCCCATCTAAAATCGGGCTATGAACCTCTCGAGTCAGAAACCGATTTCACTGAAACGATACTCTTCGACTGGAGAGATAGAATTGAAGTAAGCAATCATCGTTGCCGGAGACATTTCTCCAGCAAAAGAAATGGTGAAATTTGAAGCGGTGTTGACAGTGACCGGAATCTACGGAGAGTCGGTGGAGGTGTCGGAGTTGAACCTCCAGGTAGAGGACATGGAAATGAAGCATTTGAATAGGAGTGATACAATGACAATTTTTGAAGGAACTATGAGCGATTCGAGGCGGAGTAGGACGATGGATTTGGAAAGAGTGGGAGAGAGATACGAGGTGTTTGTTGAGAAGCAGACGGCGATGAAAGAGAAACTACGGAGGGGAAGGAGAATATTAGATATACGTTCCAAATCTTTGGACATCGCCTGTGTTGGTGTCGGGTTGCAAAACTTTTGTTACCTTTTTGGATTTCATTTTTCTCTTAGATCAAATTCACCTTCACCTTCACAACATGAATAATTTAGGGTAATTGCTGAAAGGAAGAGACGAAAGACGTGGAGAGAGAGTAAGAGAATGAGGGTTTGTTTCAGGATGATAAGAGTTTAAGGATAATGGGCTAACCGGGTTAGTTTATGTAATTGGGTCGGGTTGTGGTTTCAAAATAGGGTTAAAGGGGTGGGTAAAAGTAAATTTTATTTTTACTTTTTTTTACGGTTGCCACATCAGCGTCGTACATGGATCGCTGATGTGGCTGGTCAAAGGGTATTAAGGGTATAAAAGTTGCACTGAGGTGAAAAAGGATGGTTTTATCCTGGTTTCTGAAACACGAGGGACCGCTTTATTACAGCGTCAAAGGAAATGAACCAACTTGTTAAAAGTGGTAAACGTGAAGGACGACTGGTGTTTTTTACCCTGTTATTTAGTTTTGAAATATATTTTTACATGGAAAGATTTTTGTAAATAACTGATTCATTTTAAAAATATTGAGAAATATGTTATATGAATTTTTTTAACTTTAGTTTGGAATAAAAATATAAATCTAATTGAAAATTTTAAACAATTAAATATAATTTTCACAGAAGTATTCAAACTATATATCTTAGTATATTAGTTAGGAATGTTTTTTAACATGGCTGCTTTTTAGTTCAGTTCGATTATTATTTTTATTTTGAATATAATTTTAAATGCACTAATGAAAATATATAAATTAAAAAAATAACGGTATATAATAATAAAAAATATTAAACAATTTTAGACAAAAACCAACGAGCCAATTTTTTAAAAAAATAAAACGGTGATAGATAACTTATATTTTTTAATAAATTATATATTACATCATTATACAGATTTTTGTTATAATAATAAATGATCGAAAAAATAAAGTTTTTAAATTATGTAAAGTTATTGTTATTGATGATTTTTCAAGCAATTTTTTTCGAAAATTATGGATGGGTTTTGAAGAAGATGGTGGGTTCTGGCAATCCATTATTTACCGTGATATGCCTAAATATCGCAATTCTTGCAACCATTTTGGACACTCATCTTTAATTTGTAAGAAATATCTTAATGAACCTATGAGGTTGGTTGAGGAAAAACAACTTACCTCCAAATGATCTAGTATTCAACAACCTAAAGAGTAATGGATCGTAAAAATAAGCATTCTCTAATTGATCAATCATTAAATCAAACTAGCCATGTCAATCCTATAATTGTTACTGAACATGACACTATTCTTGTTAATTCTTCAATTAACATGGAACCTGTTATCCAAACAATGGAACCTTCTAACTAGTTACATGAAATATCTAATATTAATAATAAATCCAATATAGATGAGATCATTCATTAAACTACTCTTCCTCCTGTCATATCTATCAATAATTATAATATAATTGATGAAAACGTTGTTAATGACATTGAAAATATTTTTCAAACAATAGAATTAGCTAATAGATTTAACATCGTACAAGATATGGTCATGCCCAACAATGAACACTCTCCACCAAAATCCTTACATTCGCAGCCTTCCTACCTCACCCAAAAACCATCCTGATACCCTCAATCATATAGCTGTTTTGGAAGAAACTGGAAAATCTAAAACTGTAAAAGATATCAATAGAAGATTACAAAATCAAAGTTTCTATCTCATCCATTCTCTCAACTAGGTCCAAATTCTCCAAAGGATCAACCAGATTCTCTAAAACGTCCTCAAAATGCCCATTGCTTTCCTTTATGGCAGAGGCATTGGCAACAAAGGAAATTTAAGAATAATTAAATTGATCATTAAACCGAAAGAGTAGAATTCATTGCTCTTCAAGATCCAATGATTTATAATCATAAAATTAATCTTCTTACCAATAAAATTGGCTTCAATTCTAATTTTTCTAATATCAATAACAAAATCTGGTTTTTTTGGAAAATCAATTTTCAAATCAAAATTTGAATCAATCATGAGCAATTTGTTCATATGATAGTAACTCATCACTCATGTAACAAAGAGTTTTAAGTTACTATCATCTATGCCAAGTGTCTAAGAATCCAAGGACTTGATCTATGGAATCATCTTAAGGACATTTCTATCACCAGCAAAGAATGTCTCATTGCTGGTGATTTTAATATAATTTACAATGCCACTAAACAATTGGCTTGCAGATCTTTAGACCTTAGACTTATGGATGATTTTAATAATATGATCATTAATTGCCACCTTGAGGATCCAGATTACACTAGATCTAATTTTACTCTGACCAATAACCTTAAATGGAAAAGGTTAGACAAAAATTTAATTAATGTTAATTGGAGAAATTACTTTAACTTAACAAAAGTGAAGCATCTGGGTAAAACTGGCTCATATCATTCACTTTTTTACATCACCATCTCTACTCTTTCTTCTATAACTAAACCTTCTTTCAAATTCCAAAATATGTGGTTGCTTCACAATGGCTTCATCAAATCTGTTGAAACTAATTAGAACATCCACATTTTCTGGCCCCCTCTTACTGCTTTTGGAGTAAGTTGAAAAGACTTAATCCCATCTTAATATTTGGAATTCTGAGACTTTTGGCAACATTTTCGATAACATTATTAATTATGAGATCAATATTCAGCATCCTGAACATTATGTTGAAATCTTAAACAAACCTGATAACTAAATTAGGTTATCCAAAGCTAACATTGTTCATCTCAATCTCTTTGCTAGAATGGAGATGTATTGGGAGCAAAAAAATCTCTTCGATTTGGGCTAATTCTGGTGATAAGAACACTATAGTTTTTCATAATTTTATTTAAAAATAGACATAAAAATTAATGGTATCATGATTAATTATCAATGGCCAGAAGATCAATCTCAGATTGCATCTTCTGTTATTGATCATTTCAGTAATCTACTGACTTGTAATGCAAGTATCCTTCATTTGATGATATTTATAACCTTATTCCTAAAATTTTAATTTATTCTGATAATGACACCCTTCTTTTTCCTCTCACTGATGAAGAGATTATTCTTAATATTAAATTATTAAACACCAATAGTGCTCCTAGAGTTGATATATTCAACTTCGGTTTCTATACTGCTTGCTTGCATATCATTAATAAGGATTTATAGAAAGCTATTAAAGAGTATTTTAATGGTTTTTATGCTCCCACTAGCATTTTTCCGTTGTTATTTGCTTGCTTCCTAAAAACTCCTCTCCATCTTATTGGCGTGATTACAAACCTATAAGTCTGTGTAATTTTTTTAATAGGATCATCTCAAATATTATTAATACTAGACTTTCTTCTATTATTCCCAAAATTATTTCCCTTAAACAATGGGGATTTGTAAAAAACACAAACATTAAAGACAACATTCTTATAACTGATGAGCTTGTTCATAACATATAAAAATAAATTAGATGTGGTAATATCATCCTAAAGTTAGACATGACTAAGGTCTTTGATAGGGTTTCTTTCAACTTTATATTTACTATAATGAAAAACTTTGGTTTCAGTGACAAGGTTATTAAATTAATTTAAAAAAATCATTGTTGTTAATTTTTCAATCCTTATAAATGGTACTCCTCATGGTTATTTTAAATCCAGCAAAGGTGTTAGCCAAGGTGAACCCTTATCATCTAGCCTCTTTATTGTTGCTGAAGAATATCTTTTAAGAGGTTTAAAAAATATTTTGAACTATATCAATTAAATGTACTATTCTGTCAAAAGAAATCTCAAAATCACTTGTCTAGCATATGTAGATGATTTATCATCTTCATGAATGACTCTATCAATAGCATAAGGAAATTTTTTAAATTCCTTAATCATTATCAAAACATTTCTGGTTGGTTAATCAATACCAATAAAACTGTTTTATCCCTTCTGAAAACATTGAAAGAAACAGAATTAATATTATAAAAAATATCACTGGTTTCGCTAATAGTTCTCTTCTTTTTAATAATTTAGGTATTTAAATTCAAAAATATAATCATAAATACCTTTATGATAATCATAAATACCTTTATGATAACCTAGTAACTAAAATCAGAAACAAAATTGTTGATTTATATAGCAAGTTTCTTTCTTTTGGAGGCATATTAACTCTTGTTCAATCTGTGCTTATGGCCATCCCTATTTACTATATGCAAAGAAATATTATCCCTAAGTCTACTATCACTAGAATTAATAGTTTAATGGATAAATTCATTTGGGCTTGTTAATATACTCATAACTCTATCATTGGTCTAAATGGTCCTCCATTTGCCTTTTTTTTATGAAAATAGACTGAATATTAGAAATATTTCTGATATCCATGACACTCTCTCTTGTCATCTTTGGTTTTCTTTTAGAGATAATAAGTCTTTGCGGGCTCAGTTGATGCACTCCATCTACTGTCATATTCATCATCCTCTTCAAATTACTATTAAGCCTAATGACTCTAAAATCCAGAAAAGAATGGTTAACATCAGAAACATTGCACAGCACTATATTTATTAGAATGTTGGTAAACGGCATATATATTTCTGGTTAGATAAGTGGAATAATAAGCACCCCTTTATAACTTTATCTGAAAATGAGAATAACATTTGCTATAAAGGTACCATGGTTTTTAAGTTCTGGTCTAATGGTTCTTGGAACATTGATCTTCTTAGTAATCATGACATTCCCTCTGATATCAACCAATTTATCTATTTTCAATTATAAGGAAGATACCATCATTTGGAAGCTTTCAAATGATAGTTCTTTTTCTTTCAAATGAATCTGGTAAATAATAAGATCTATCCACCCTAAATTACTTATTCATTCTAAAATTTGGAATAGCATCACCCCTAAGACGTGCTTATTCCTTTTATGGAGACTTCGTAATGGGTTCATTTCTGTGGATAACATTCTTCAGCTTAATAACTTCTCCTTGGCTTATAAATGCCAGTTCTATTCCAATGCTGAAACCATTTCCTATCCTTTTGTTAATTGCCAAATACCATGGGAGGTATGGAATAACTTTGTAGGATTATTTAGTAGTCTCATTAATCAGTACTTAACCTTTAATCATCAGATTTATATATGATTTATGTCTACTAATAATTATATCCATATAAGAACTATTATTCTTCCTATAATTTGTTGCACCATTTGGTCTGCTAGAAACAATTCTAAGTATAAAGTTATCTCATGTTCTTCCAATCAATTAATAAACAAAATCAAAGCTTATCTCTTAAGTTAGATTTCGCCAATCTTCTCAAATATTCTTATCAGACTAATAAACTTTAATGTATCCAAAATTATCGGATGTTTCAATCATACTAAACATTCTAAAGTCCTTATCTTTGTTAAGTGGTTTTCTCCTAATTTAAATAGATTCAAGCTGAATTGTGATGTTGCATGTTCTCTCAATGGAGAATCCAGCGGTGGCATTATCATTAGAGATTCCTCTTGTCATTGATGATTTATTATACTACTATATCAATAACATAAGTAGAGTAGATATAGAAATTGATTTTATATTAATTGTTGAAATGATTGGTTCTGGTTATGCTCCCTCGTTTATTTTACCTTTAACTGATTGTTGTAGGAAGTTAATTGGATCCCAAAAGACTATTAAGCGTGTTTTTAGAGAGCAAAATATTGCGGCTAATGGATTTTTAAGCATGCTCTTAAAAACAAAAATTCTTATGACTTGAATCATTTTAAATCCCCTCCTCCTCTTAAATATATTATTTATCTTGAGGTACTTGGTTTAGGCTACTTAAGACTTCATAAATACTGTTAATTCTGGCTAATTTTGTTTGGCATGAGAAATCGTGACCATTGTTTCATCTCTTTTTGGCAGGTTATTATTATGGTGTTTGTATCTTCAAGATCATTTCAGTTGAATGAGAAAAACAAGAGGAAGAATCTTCAAGTAATCTAGTTCAATACGATATGATAGCTCATCAATCTCCATCAAGATTTAAAAGCGTCAAATCTCAAGCACGGGCAAATATCAAACTTTTCTTGTTTATAGAAGTTTTCTTGCTCAACAAGAAATTATTGTAATTATCCTCTTTCAAGATCAAATACTTGATCATGCATTTTTCATTATACCATTTTGTAGCTTTTATTCTTCAAACAAAAAATTAATTCTCGTTATAAAAAACCTTTTTTAAAGTTAAAATAAAAAACAACTCTACAATAGACTTAAATATCCATAATACAATCAATCGTTATGTAAACACAATCTAAATACTATTTCTTTTAAATATAATATCAAGTGTATTTGTTTTAAAAACTAAGGTATTTAAATAACAGTGAAGTCTTATACGACTAAACAAATAAAATATGAATCTCAATAGAGTTTGATAAGGGAAGGAAAATATAGGTGATTAATATATAATTTATTCCACAAATGAGACCAAGGTCTATGTATTTAGTGGTTAAAGACCAAAGTAAAGCACACATAAGATATAGAGGGGTCAAATGATATACCCCAAGAACTTGTCTGTAAATAGTCAAATAGTGGGGTAAGAAATCCACTTTAATGGTGGTAATTATGTAATTTTACTATCAACCTCATTTACTGTATAAAGGACAATCTCTTCCCTTTTGGGAAAATGGGCCAATGATTAGTCAATTATTGCTACATTTATTCATTTTGTCTCTTTCTCTTTCTAGTAATCATTGATTTCACTATTTGTTGTGACTTCATAAGAAGATTCCATTGTCTGACCCTCTCCTACGAACATCTTCGCTTCTGAATCTCACTAAGGATTTTCTGAGTTCATCAGTGGCGTCGTCTGTGGGAACCGTTTGGTACCCAGAATTAATTTTCTAAAACCTTGAAAACTATACTCTAAAAAATATGGATACTGAAGCTCGTGGAGATATCGAGACTAATCCGACGAGAGATTTGGTTGGTGTTGAGTCTGGTGACCATCTGATGGAAGAACAGGTCACGAACGAAGGCAATGTCCCGAATCGATATGCAGAAGAGATTTTAGAGGAATCAATCTTGGTCGCCATGCGGAAAGAGTTACTAGAAGACATCAAAAGGTTGAATGCGTAAAGGGAAGCCATGATGGTGAGTTCCAATAAGGTCAGATCTGAGGTCCGACAACAAAGGATTGAGGCTGATCAGACCCAAGATGTTATTCAACCCGAAGAGAACCGACGCATGAAAAGTCGTTGACATTCCAAATGGCGCGTTAGATCGGAGTAAAGATACGAACCGTCCGATCCTAGCAAATATACCTCCTTAAGTTCTGATAAGTCTTCCTCGTCGGAGACAGATGCGAGTTACAAGGCGGATCGAAGGCACAGAGATTCGAGGACACGAAAGCATGTTCATCGGACTAGTCAGAGAAGGAAGGACTCAAGAAAGAAAGAAAGCTGAACCTGGTAAGCGGAAAATATACTCCGAGGAGCAGGACAAAACAGGAAATATAAGAGGCGAACATGTCACCACTCTGAGAAAACCTCAGTCTGATAGGTATCATCAAGATTACCGAGTCAGTAATCATTTCACTTCTCCGGCCGAAGAAAGGTTGTACCCAGCCACCAATGATGGTCCGGGGGGAAGCGCTTACAAAGTTGGACACAACTGGAGGTCATCCCTCATTTCCCGGGAGATCCTCTCTGGGCATCTTCCCATGTAGTTCGATATTTCCAAGCTAGAGAAGTTTGATGGGACTCAGGATCCAGACAACCATATTGAGTAGTTTAAGAATGTTATGGTCAAATACGATGACGACAACAAGTTGTTGTGTAGAGATTTCTCTCAGACATTCAAGAACGTTGCTTCCAAGTGGTATAACCGTCTGCCATAGGGGTGTATAAAGAACTTTGATATGTTATGGAGCATGTTTTAACAATACTTCGTCGGAATAAAAAAGTTTCGTGCCAATGGAGATACCATCATTTATTGTCGACACAAAATTGGAGAACGTTTGAAAGAATACACGAAGCATTTCATCCAGTTCAATACGGACATGGAGTTCTATGAAGACAAGGTAGCACTAGCCGCTTTCCGAATGGGTCTCATCCCAGGGGTAATGAAGGAAAATGCCGCGGAGACACATGCTATGACATTTAGAGCTCTGTTGGATCAGATAGAGAAAAGAATCTTAGTTGAGGAGACTAAGGCCTCGGAAATAGAATCCATGTCTCAATTCTATCATGATCCGAATTTAGGCATGACCAGTATGACGACTGTAAATATCCGACCCCAAGCTACGCAACCAGTTGCAACTGTCCGACCGCGGGCTCAGACAGTTCAAGCAACAAATCCGACCCCTCAACGGACGACGCAGAACCAACAGTACCAACAGGAAGGTCAAGCAGTTCATCAGTCTGTTAGACCTGCATCAAATAGGTGGGTCCGACCAGCTCATTACGCCAAATTGATCGAATGTGTCTCAACCATTTTCGAAAAGACACGTGCGAATGTGCATTTTCGCAAGCCTTTCCCATTACAGACTCTAAGGGAGCACAGGAAGAACAAATACTATCAGTTCCATGATGATATCGGGCATCACACCAAGGATTGTATGGCTTTAAAGAAATAATTCAAGTATCTGATAGAGAACGGAAAACTAGTTGACTTTGTCAAGAAGAATACCGCAGTTGCACCAAAACAAGAAGCCGCTCTGAGGCAAGAAAATACCACGATGATATCTGATGTGATTGAAAAAGAGTTTATGGATGCGTTTAATGTAGCCATTGAATACCTTGATCTGAATCCGGGTAGGAACAGTGTAAATGTGGTAGAATAATCAATCCTCAGAGGAAAGTTCAATGAGTTATGCGTGTTTTCGAATCACTAACTATTTTCGGTAGGGATACGGTAGCAGGTATATCAAACTATTCCAGGAAAAGGCACATCGGGAGTCTGGCAACACAGTTGGAAGCGGGAGCCTCATCACACCTATACAGAAATCTATCACCAATTATTTGCTTCGATGATGACGACATGAGATATGTAGTTGGTCCATATGAGGACGCAGTGGTGATCAAAGCAGAGATTGCAGGAAACGAGGTAAGGAAATGGCAGATGGCAGATGTGTGTGAACTTCACTGATCTGAATTGGGCTTATGGCAGATGTGTGTGAACTTTACTGATCGTAGACGGCCAATCCGGTCTTAGTGAAGACGAGAATGGGCAAATGGCAGATGTGTGTGAACTTCACTGATCTGAATTGGGCTTGCCTTAAAGATCCCTTTCGGGTCCCAAGACTAGATCAACTGGTGGACTCGACGTCCAGAAATCGTTTATTGTCCTTTATGGACGCATACGCTGGATATAATCAAATCCGAATGGACCCGAGGGATCAGGAGAGCACGACTTTCATCACCGGAAGGGGTCTACACTGCTATAGGGTTATGTTGTTTGGACTAAAGAATGTGGGGGCAACATACCAACGTTTAGTGAACAAAGCTTTCGAGAGTCAGATCGACAGAAATGTGGAAGTCTATATTGATGACATGTTAGTTAAAATCCCCAAGGATGAGGATTATTTAGCTGACTTGGAAGAAAACTTTGCTAATTTGGCCAAAATAAACTTAAAATTAAACCCGGAGAAGTGCACGTTTGGTGTAAGATCCGGAAAGTTCTTAGGCTACATAGTCAGCGCGCAAGGTATTGAAGCGGACCCGGTGGAGTTAAATGCTCTATGTACTATGAATCCACCTAGGACGATCAAAGAGGTGCAAATTTTAACTAGAAGGATGGCTGCTTTAAACAGGTTCATCTCTAGATCATTACATAAATTTGCATCTTTCTTCCAGGTATTAAGGAAAGCAAATCGCTTCGATTGGATACAAGAATGCTCTGACGCTTTTAATCATATCAAACAACATCTTTCATCCCCGGAAATTCTGACAAAGCCATGTCCGGGGAAAAAGTTGTTCATCTACCTAGCAGTATCTGATTTTGCAGTCAGCGCGGTTTTAGTCCAAGAAGAATCGAACGTTCCAAGACAAATTTATTACGTAACCAAAAGTATTTTGGATGCAGAAAAGAGATACCTCAAGTTGAAAAGGTTGGCACTTGCACTAGTAACATCAGCTCGAAAGATGAGACCCTACTTCCAGGCTCATACGGTTGTAGTGCGAACATCTTTTCCTTTGAAAAATATGTTGCAGAGGCCCGATGTGTCCGGAATGATGACAAAGTGGTCGGTAGAACTTGGGGATTTTGACATTGAATTTGAACCGCGAACTGTGATCAAAACACACGCACTAGCTGATTTTCTTGTAGAGTTTCATTCTGACAAGCATGATATTGATGTGGAGGAAGAAAAGTCTGGTCCTGAATGGATAGTCTGAACCGACAGGGGATCTAGTTCATCTGGCTGTGGAGCAGGAGTAAAACTAACTTCCCCGGAATGCATTGCAATGTATCAGGCGATCCGACTTGAATTCCAGGCATCAAACAACGAGGCCGGGTATGAAGCGTCCCTGGCTGGATTAAAACTTGCAAAAATTTGTGAGGCTAAACGAGTTAAGCTAATTAGCGACTCCCAACTGTTGGTGAGCCATGCTCTGGGGCGCTCAGAAGCAAGGAAAGATCATTTAGTGAAGTATCTGGGGGTCTTGAAGGCTTTGACCTTGGAGTTCGAGAACGTCTGATTCGAACACGTTCATATGGCAGGGAATTCAGTGCCTGATTCCTTCGCCAAAGTGAACATCCTTGGATAGTCATCCAAGAAAGTATGTCGATAGTTAAGGGATCCGAACCAACTGAAGGGAGTATTGAAGCTTTCCAAATATCCACAACTCTAGTGAAAGATTGGAGAAGCGAGATACAAGATTTCTTGGTCCATGACACATTGCATGTTGACAATGTAAAGGCCAAGAGAATACGGTTCAAAGCATACGAATACGTGGTACTCAAAGATGTTCTGTATAAAATATCTTTTAGCCGGCCTCTACTTTGCTGTTTAGGGAAGGATGAGTCACAGCTAATACTCTCAAAGCTGCACGATGGGGAAGGATCCACGCATTGTGGGTACAAAACACTGATACGAAGAGTTTCGCTTGCTGGATATTATTGTCCGACCATCTCAGCGGACACCAAGGAGTTAGTACAGAAGTATGATACCTGCCAGCGGTTTACCAACTCGATTCATATGCCCGGAGTTCCCCTAGAGTCAATGTCAGAATCTCTACCTTTCGACCGTTGGGGAATCGACTTAGTCGGACCACTTCCTATGGCTTCAGAAGGGTGCCAAACAATCATCGTTGCTATGGATTATTTTTCCAACTGGGTAGAAGTCGGGAACAAGAGAAAAATATGTGATCAAATTCATCATCTCCAACATTTGCTGCCATTTTTATATACCTAGGAAGATTACGATGGATAACGGCTCATAGTCGACAACAGCAAAATGAGAGCTTTATGCGCGTCCAAAGGAATACAACAGTGTTTCTCAGCACGTTTCCATCCTCAAGCGAACAGTCGGGTCGAAGTAACCAATCGAACAATTTTGGATGGATTAAGGAAGAATCTAGAATGTAAAGCAGGGAAGTGGCCAGATTACCTACAAGAAGTGTTATGGGCTTACAGGACTACTCCCCGGACCGCAACGCATGAATCGCCCTTCGCACTTGTATACGGAATGGATGCAGTAGTGTCGTCGGAAGCTATGTTCTCATCTTACCGACTGAGTGAGTATTCCGAGGAGGGAAATAAAAAAAGAAAGCGCACCGAGCTGGATCTAATAGAAGAAAAAAAAAAGGGCATAATTAAATTGTTTGCATTATCAGACTCTAATGAGAAGCCAGTATGCATCAAAGGTCACAAGAAGAGAATTCAAAGTGGGTGACAAGGTCCTAAGAAAAATCTTCTTGCACACTGATGAGTCTGAATTCTGCATGCTCACCGGACAAGGACAGATCGGTCCAAGGCCTCCGGACCGGACAGACCACTTTGAACGCTCTAACCATAGGACTGTTCGAACTATGACAAAAGTACTAAAAAACCTAAACAGTTCTTGACTAAGCTACTTGCTCTCTTACTTAGAGCTCATGGGTCTTTGAACATGACCCGAGTCCATTAAACATGACCCGAAAGCCCATAAGGGCCCAAACATCAGGGTATAAATACCCAACCACCTGCATTAAGTGTGGGTAATGAAAATTAGCTGCTACCAGGCTGCTTAATTATCTCTCTACTCTCTACTCTAAATACATAACACCCACACACTACTATAAAACACCAACCAAATTACTAGCCTACCCTCAGGCAATAATTTTCCACACCAAATTGGCGACCACGGTGGGAGGAGAAGGTGCCTGAATCAAGCATTCAAAACCAGCTAAGAAAATCTGTCCGAATGAATCCGGACAATCCAGAAGTACCACCAGCTTTGCTCGAAGTGGTGGGAGAGAACGATGAATACACTATCGAAGAGCGTGATAGGCTAAAGGGTGAAATAGAAGCTCTGAGGGCTGAAAAGGCCAAGATGGGCGTGAAAGAAAAGTCCAAAGCATCGGTTGCTCATCACACCGATAACCCCAGAGCATGAGTCTTCAAAGACTCATGTGAGCACTAAAAAGACTCATGCCAGTTCCAAAAAGTCTCACCGGTCTAAACCAGTGGAGAATTCTGACTCAAGCTCAGAATCTTCTGATAGCTCTTCGGACAGTGAGGGAGTTGAAAAATCCTTATCCTCTAGCAGCGATGAGGGTCGAACTATAAAGAAGCAAAAGCAGATTAAAAAATATTCAAGAAAAAGGGATAGATATGGAAGGATGAAGAAGAATATTGGTAAAGGGTCATCTCACAGCCGGAGGCATGTGGACCGGATGCTGATGAATCCTTTCGCTTTCCACGATGAACCAGGTATCTTTGCAACTCCCAATGAGGATACTGTGTTCAGTCGTGGAAGGAATTGGAGACAATTTCCATTGTCTTCTAAAATTCTGTCCGAAAACCTCCCCAAGAGGTTTGACAGCACCAAAATAGAGAAGTACGATGGCAGTACTGATCCGGAAAACCATCTGGAGCAATTTAAAAACTTCATGATGAACTTTGACGACGATGATAAACTACTTTGTAGGGCATTCTCCCAATCATTTACGGGGAGTGCTCTTAAATGGTACAACAGCCTGCCTTAGGGTTGTATTAAAGATTTCGATACCTTTTGGGTAGCCTTTTGAAGGCAGTTTGTAGGGAGTAAAGAGCTAAAGGGCAATGGAGACACAATAATCCATTGTGCCCAGGAGCCAAATGAGTCCTTGAAAGAATATATAAGCCGTTTTGTGAATACCAAGAATGGGTTGGCTGATTGCTTCGAACAGGTGGCAATAGCATCCCTAAGACAGGGTTTGAACCCAGGCAATCTAGCTAATTCAGTAACCAGGAAGAAGGCCATGACATGGGGAGGGTTGCTGAATCAGGTTGGAAAACAAATAAACGTCGATGAAACAAAGAAAACCAGGGTGCACAGGCAGGTGAGGTCTACCCCAGTGGCACCAAATCCCAATCAGAATCAGTCCGGAAATAAAACAAGAGAGACCGGACAGGGGCATGGCAGGGCAAAAGCTCAGTCTCAGCCAGCTGCTCCTGCTCAAAGTCAGCAATCCATAAACAAGAGAGGGCCATGGGTGCAACCAGAGTGGTTCGCAGAGTTGAAAGAAAGTGTGGCCACTATTTTTTATAAAACAAAGGAAGAGGTGCATTACTGGAGACCGGCTACACTGCAGTCTCCCAGAGAGCGTCGTAATAACTCTTTTTGCCAGTATCACAACGATATTGGTCATACCACTGATGACTGCATAGCATTGAAACAAGAAGTTCAGAACTTGATTAAGAGGGGAAAGGTGGGGGCTTACGTGAAAAGAAGAGGGGGTAACAGGCCTGATAACACTCGCCGGGTTGGTCCAAGTAATGCAGCTCCAGAGGGAGCCATGGTTATAATTGAAAGGTTTGACGTGGAATCTGAGTACTTGGATCCTGATCCAACTCGAAACAGAGTGGGTACGATTGAGGAATGTTCTAGGTTGGTCTCCGGACTCATTAAGTTTTTTGAGTCACTTACAATTTTCGGAGGGGACACTATGACAGCTCCTACTGCTTCTTCGAGGAAGAGGCACGTGCATACTTTAGCCTCCTAGCTAGAAGGAGGCATGACTTCCTATCAGTCACCCAACTCATTCCCCTTTATTATTTTCGATGAAGATGATTTAAGAGACATTGCTGGCCCTCATGAGGATGCTGTTTTCATAGGAGCATCTATTGGGGGCAACGACATAAGGCGAATTCTGGTGGATACTGGAAGCTCAGCCAATATCCTTTTCTTAACCACATACAAGAGAATGAAGAATCCAGCTGTAATTCAGAGTTCGGACAGATCAATTGTGGGCTTTACAGGCAGCTCAGCAGATGTGATCAGAGAGTTCGAAGAAGAAGTTCTATTGGGCAAGGGCCCTTTCAAAAAAATGGTTAGAATACTATTTATTGTGGTGGATTGTCCCACTTGCTATAATGCTATTCTAGGAAGGTATTGGCTCTCTAGGATGCATGTAGTGGCTTCAACAGTCTACCAGTGCTTGAAATATGTTGTTCAGGGACAGGTTGGAGTCGTCCGGAGCAGCTAGAAGATTGCAAGAGAATGTTATGCCACTGCCCTGGCTCCTCGAACGCTGGGGGCAGTCCGTATTAATGAACAATAGCAGTTTGAGGGCCTTTCTGGGGGTGAGGGTGAAATTGATGACCCCAGAGAGACCCCTGGAGTATTGATATCGATTGAAGAGGTAGAAACACACTGTTTGGAAGATGGGAAAAGTGTCAAGATAGGGTCTAAGATGCCACCTTTTTTGAAAAATGAAATGTTAAAGTTTTTGAAGAACCATCAGCACGTTTTTGCTTGGTGCAATGCTGATGTTACTGGGGTTCCATCAGAAGTGATATCACATCACCTATCTGTCTGGAGAGACGTAGCACCAGTGGTTCAAAAAAGAAGAGCTTTTTCTAAAGAGAAGGCTGATGTCATTGTGCAAGAAGTTGACAGGCTCACAAAGATAGGGCACATCAAGGAATCTCAATATCCTTTGTGGACTGCCAATCCGGTTCTGGTAAAAAAGAAAAATGGCAAGTGGCGCATGTGCATTGACTTCATAGATCTCAATAGAGCTTGCCCAAAAGATTTGTATCCAGTTTCCCGGATTGATCAGTTAGTAGACTCTACCTCTGGGAACAAGCTGCTTTCCTTTATGGATGCCTTCTCCGGATACAATCAGATTCAAGTAGATCCAAAGGATCAAGAGCATACCGCATTTGTCACTGACAGAGGTCTTCATTGCTACAAAGTAATGCCATTTGGTTTGAAAAATGCTGGGGCTACTTATCAGAGGTTAATCAACAAGGCATTTCCTGATCAAATTGGAAGAAATATGGAAGTGTACATTGATGACATGATGGTGAAGAGTGTGGATGAGCAGTTGCACTTGTCCGATCTCCAAGAAACTTTTGCCAACTTGGTAAAAGTGAATTTGAAATTAAACCCAGAAAAGTGTGTGTTCGGAGTGCAGTCCGGGAATTTTCTGGGCTATATTATAAGTGAGCATGGAATACAACCCGACCCGGACCAGCTTAACGCCCTATTTTAGACGGAGCCTCCTCGAAACATTAAAGAAGTACAACGGTTAACGGGGAGATTAGCTGCCTTAAATAGATTTATCTCAAGGTCTTCGGACAGGTGTGCCCCTTTCTTTCAAACTTTGAAGGGTGCAAAGGGATTCAATTGGACTCCACAGTGTGATGAGGCTTTCAATGAGATCAAAAAGCACCTGTCCTCCCCCAAAACTTTGTTTAAGCCAGTTAATGGGGAGACACTCTTCGTATATTTGGCAGTTTCAAGTGGTGCCATTAGTGATGTATTGGTAAGGGAGGTCGATGGACATCCCCATCCAGTATACTACATCAGCAAAAGTTTGATAGATGCAGAAAGGCGTTACTTGAAACTCGAAAAGTTAGCATTGGCCCTGGTGATAGCTGCCAGGAAGATGAGGCCTTATTTCCAGGCTCATCCCATCATCGACCGAACTTTTTTTCCCCTGAAGAATGTCCTCCAAAAGGCAGACATTTTAAGCAGGATGACTAAGTGGTCAGTAGAGTTGGGGGATTTCGACATAGATTTTGCTCCCCGAACAGCAGTCAAGGCCCAAGCTGTGGCAGACTTTTTGGTTGAATTCCACTCCGATAGGGATTCGGAGCAAACTACTGATATAAAAGATAAAAAGGTATGGGTCATCCGAACAGATGGTGGGTCTAGCACTATGGGGTGTGGTGCAGGGGTGTGTTTGACTTCCCCGTATGGAGACAAAATGTACCAGGCTATTTGTTTTGCTTTCAGGGCATCTAATAATGAGTCCCAATACGAAACAGCTATAGCTGGTTTAAAGTTAGCCTACATTTGTGGGGCTAAGAGGGTCAAGCTACTAAGTGACTCCCAACTTCTTATCCACCATGCCCAAGGCCAATCTGAGGCTAAGAAGGAGCATCTTGTGAAATACTTACTCCTCCTTAAGAATGAAGCACTCAAGTTTAAAAGTTTTGTTTATGAGCACATTCCCCGGGTAGAAAATGAGCTAGCAGACTCATTAGCAACCATAGCATATTCAGAGTCATATCCATGGATCCATGTACTCGAAAGCCCCTCCATTCAACTTAGTAAGGGTAAGGAAGAGGAAATTTTTGAAATACAAGTGAAACAACCTCAAGACTGGAGGTTTCCTCTCTTGCAATATCTCTCCGATGGTGTCGTGCCTCCGGATAAGTTACTGGCCAGAACACTGAAGCACAAGGCTCGTGGTTTTATCATATTAAGAGACGTGTTGTACAAAAAATCTTACAGTAAACCTCTCCTGCGCTGTTTGGGGGATGAAGAGTCTCAAGTAGTCCTCTCCGAATTGCATGATGGTGAGGGATCAGCCCATTGTAGGTTTAGAGCTTTAACAAGAAGAGTTTTACTCTTCGGTTACTATTGGCCATCAATCATGAAAGATGCTAAGGAATTGGTAAGAAGGTGTGACCCATGCCAGAGGTACAGCAATGAGATTCATGTCCCAGCTATTCCTTTGGAATCAATTTCTGAGCCTATTCCTTTTGCTCGATGGGGTTGGATTTAGTAGGGCCTCTCCCTGTGGCGTCCGGAGGACGCAAAACTATAATTGTGGCCATAGACTACTTCTCAAAGTGGATTGAAGCAGCCCCTCTAACAGGGACAACATCAAAAGCTGTTATAAAATTCATTTTATCCAACATCTGTTGCAGATTTGGTGTCCCACAAAAGATAACAACAGACAATGGGCCACAGTTCGACAATAGGGAAATGGAGAGCTTCTGTGCCTCAAGGGGTATACAACATTGTTTTTCTTCACCTTTCCACCCACAAGCAAATGGGCAAGTTGAAGTGGCTAATAGAAATATACTGTCCGGTTTAAAGAAGAATTTGGAAGGGGCTGCTGGGAAGTGGCCTAGTTATCTACAAGAGGTATTGTGGGCCTACCGGACAACACCAGGGGCTGCAACACAAGAGTCAACTTTTGCTTTGGTCTATAGGATGGATGCAGTAGCTCCCATAGAAGCAACTCTCCCGTCCTTTCGTGTTCACAACTTCTCCGAACACGCTAACGAGGTGGCAATCAGAAGTCAACTTGATTTGATAGAAGACAAACGAGTTAAAGCTCATCTTAGAGTTGCACACTATCAGGGTTTGATGAGAAGCAGGTTTGCTTCCAAAGTTAAAAGAAGAGATTTCCAACCAGGGGACAAGGTATTAAGGAAAGTCTTCTTACACACTAAAGAAAAGTTGTTCGGAAAGCTGGCCCCAACTTGGGAAGGTCCCTACATAGTTGTTGAAAGAATTAAACCTAGAACATATTGGTTGGAAGACAAAGATGGAAGGGTTTTGACTCATCCTTGGAATATTGAGCATCTCCGGATGTTCTTGGAGTAGCATTTGTGTAAATATTTACTTGTTTAAACATCCATGTAAATATTTGGGGGCATACTCTTTCCTCCCTGGTGGCATGGGGAGGTTTTAATGAGGTGTCCGGGCTTTTGAATGAAATTTGATGCCTTCTTAAAAAAAATTCCAAGTGTTTTAAGTTTTGTCTTTTGTCACACTATCCGGATTGAAATAACTAAGGGCTATTTAAACTCTAGCCGGAGAACTTAAACACTCTCACTATGAAATAATTAAAGGCTATTTAAACTCTAGCCATCGAAATTGGAACAAACGATGAAAGAAGATGAGGTTTGTGCAAAACAGAAACATTAATTGAAATAACTTAAAGTGCCTTGGCCTTCCAAGAACTTTTGAAAAGTCAAAGTAAGAACAAAAAACCTATCCGGTCAGATACCGGACACAATTACAAAACGAATGCCTTGGCCTTCCAAGGACTTTAGTTTGAATAAAAAGTAAACAAAATAAATCATAAGTTAAGGTTGAGCCTTTGAAGATGGCTCACATTCATCTACCTTCTTTCCCTTAGGATCGTCTTTCTCTTCGCCAATTTTCTCCCCGGAGTGTTCTTTATCATCTGAGGAATCACTAGAGTAGCCATACCTGTCGCCTTCGGCCATCGTGTGGTAGGGGAGGTCTTCAGGCTCAACATGAAGCCATAAGTCCCCTAGGTTCTTCTTCGGAAACTTTTCATGGAAAAGTAGAACCATGTCAGACCTCACCTTGGCAAGCAGTTCCTCTTCTTTTTTGATCATCTGGTTGGCATAAGCATTGATCTTGGCTTGGATCTTGGCCTCCTGCTCCTGTAGCAAAGTGGTTTTCTCCTCAGCAGCCTTAGATACTGTATTCTCAAGAGCAATCTTGTCAGTGGTTAAGTTGGTGATGATTTTGTTCTTTGCCTTGGTTTCTTCCTTTGAGGTAGCAAGGTCTTTCTCCAGAACGAACAGTTTCTCCCGGAGGTCTTTAATGGTTTCCTCTAAAGTGGCGACTTTTGTGGTGCTTGTCTTTTGGCTTCTCTTCAACTCCTCGTTTTCTTCTTTCAACATGGAAGCATTGGAGGTGGCAGTGCGAAGGTCTTCGGACAGCTTCTCCTTGTCAGACTTAAGGTCTTTAATGATGTCTGCCTGACTCCGAACTTGTCTCTCCAACATAAGTACAGGTTGCATGTTTCTTAACAAGGAGTGGGCTATAGCATCCTTTTCACTAGAGACAATAAAAGTCTTACCATTAAAATTGACTGTGTTGGAGCTGCTCGGAGGAAGGTAAGGCCCTTCAAAGTCATCTCTGGGGAGATTGAGGAAGTATTCACCAAGATCACCAAGGCCGGTGATGTCTACTCCATCAATGTTGATATCTCCCCCCTCAACCTCATCGGTGTGAAAGTCCCTCACATACTCTTCGGCATGCATTGGGTCAGAAGGATCAGCTTGGAAAGAAGGCTCCGGAGCCCGGAGAGAAAGCTCGTCTCCCTTAGAAGTCTTTTTCTTCTTAGCCTCCCTTTCTGCGCCTTCGCTCCCCTGTTTGCGATTTCTCTTAGAAGCCCTTAGAGGTTTTGGGAGATTCGCTTCCTGCCTTTCAGTCTCTTGCTCCACCACTTGCAAGAGAGCAGCATCAATTTGGCTCTGGGCTGGCCCCTCCGGATCTGTTGGAGCATCCTTCTCTGCATCAGGAGGGTTAGCATCACCCACCACCTTTTTTCCCTTCTTTTTCTTGCCTTTCATCTTGCTCGGGGCTTTGGCCCGGCCTGGCAGGAAGAGTGTCCCATCTGGTTTATGGGTCCTCTTAAGCACAACGTCCGGAGAAGGCTGGGTGGTGAGCTCCTCTCAGGTCAAGTCTCTCTGACCTGTGGTGTTCCACAGGTGAGACCTTGCCAAGTTTCCACTAGTGAAAGCAGCGTGGAATCGGTTCCCCCATTCATCAGCAGCCTAGGCATTAATCTTGCCACAAGTAACATGCTCGGCTTTCAAGTAGTCACTAAACTCCTTGGGCAGTTCTGCTAAGACAAAATTAAGGCAAATTAGTATAAACTAAGTCTAAAAATAAAAGAGAAGAGAGACAAAAATATAAAGGCAAGATACTTACGGTCACTCCTCCATCTGCTTCTGAGGAGGCTTGGGTTCTCTCTGGATTTTATTTTCTTGCCATTCTCCCATGCACCACTGACAAATAGGAACTGGGTCCTCGAATTCCTCTCTGCCTCCAGCAGATCATCCACCGCCTTGAAGTCATCCCCCATGTTAAAGTGGTAGAAGGGGATGTGGTGGATTCTACACAGGCTAGCCACTTCAGCAAACTCCTCAATGGGCAGAGGGATCCCGGACAGCCTTGATGCCATGATGCATGACATAAGGGTATACCAAGAGTTGGGGCTCAACTGGCTCGGACAGAGTTTGATCAGGTGGAAATATCTGACAATCTCTGGATCTAATGGGAACCTGAGCCCCCAGTTGAATAACTCCGTGAATATGACCACTTCACTCAACTTGCAGTCCATGGGGGTCTCCGGGTGTATAGGAATCCTGATCTTTACATTTTTTGGAATGCCCCACTTCGTACGCATCCTGCCCAGCTCAGCAGTGTGGATGAATGCGTAGTTGATTTTTTGTAAGGAGAGGAGGTAATTAACGTTGACCTTGTGAAAACAAGGCCCTACTTTTCCTTCTAGGCTCTCCGACAGATCCGGATGCCTCAAGTACAGCTTCTCCTTGCCCTTGTCCTTCTTGGCAACTATCTCTTTACTGGTCTGACCGGAGGGCTCAGACTCAAATGGGGCCTCTTTAACAGAGTCCTCCATCACTTCCTCCATGATTGTTGAAGGGATTTCGGCAGCTGTAATGGGGGGAGGGTTCAAACTTGACTCAGCCTTGTCTCCGGACTGATGGGCCTCAGTGCCCCTTTGATTTCTGCTCTCCGGTAAAGTGTCTGGAGCAGAAGTTTCTGGTTGGAGATTTGGATTGGGTCCCTCCGGTCCGGACAGCCTGTCCTTGGGGGCTCTAATGGGCACTTCTGACCCAGTACTGCTATCCTTTGCCCCCGACCTCGAGGGAGTGTTTTTAGTCCACTGGCCTTTAACCAACCAGCCTTTCCTCCTATCGACTAGCTTCTCAGGAGAGCGCTCCGTATCCGATCCCATAGCTAT
This sequence comes from Limnanthes douglasii subsp. nivea, assembly GCA_036936605.1. Taxonomy (NCBI): domain Eukaryota; kingdom Viridiplantae; phylum Streptophyta; class Magnoliopsida; order Brassicales; family Limnanthaceae; genus Limnanthes; species Limnanthes douglasii. The sequence continues at coordinate 29,977,595 of JAUPFV010000004.1, forward strand.
GAAGAGAGAGGGTTTTTTGAGGCTAGTGGCAGTAACTCCTGGCTCGACAACAGGCTCCGATTCCTGAACTAAGGAACCCGAGATTATGGGGGAGAGGTTGGCTTGAAATAGTTTTCTAGGCTTAGTGCATTTGGAAGAAGAAGAGCCTCGGTCTGACTCGGTAGCAGAGGTGATCGGTCTATCAACAGGCGAGGTAGGTAACCCTGCTGCAATCCGTCTTTCTCTTTCGACTTTTTGAGCCTTTTCTAACTCAGAAAGGTTGAGCCACCCGCCTTTGACAAGAGCGTTCCTCGCTGTAAACATAAACTATTGAACTAAGTTTTTGCTTTAGAGAGAGAAAGCTTTGAGAGTTTTTGCATAAGTAAATTTGAAGGAGATGGTAAAATAATAGAAATGAGTTTGTATTTATAGTAAATCTGAAAAATGAAGTTGATTCCTAGGAGAATTCGAAAAGTTTGGCAATGATTAAACACACGGCGCTGATGTCACCACCTATAATTAAAGAGGTTTCTTTTCGAAGAAGGTGGGTTCGAAATTCAAGGTGAAAAAACGGCAGAAGCAACCAATCAGAAAGTGACACGTGTCCCACGAACTCTGGCAAAAACCGTTTTGAATTCGTGAAGCTTTATCTGTCTGGATAAACCCATAGCCCAAATTGACAGACCTGTCCGGATTAAAACTACCCCTGATGTCGGACTGTTTTTCAGGTCTTTGGCAAGAGTATTTGCACAAACACCTAAAAAAGGGGCTGCTGATGAGTCCGAATTCTGCATGCTCCCCGGACAAGGACAGATCGGTCCAAGGCCTCCGGACCGGACAGACCACTTCGAACGCTCTAACCATAGGACTGTTCGAACTATGACAAAAGTACCAAAAAACCTAAACACTTCTTGACTAAGCTACTTGCTCTCTTACTTAGAGCTCATGGGTCTTTGAACATGACCCGGGTCCATTAAACATGACCCGAAAGCCCATAAGGGCCCAAACATCAGGGTATAAATACCCAACCACCTGCATCAAGTGTGGGTAATGAAAATTAACTGCTACGAGGCTGCTTAATTATCTCTCTACTCTAAAAACAAAACACCCACACACTACTATAAAACACCAACCAAATTACTAGCCTAGCCTCAGGCAATAATTGTCCACACCACACACGAAAGAAAATAGACTCGGAGCATTCACTCCAAATAGGGAAGGCCGGTACTCAGTAACAAAAAGATAAAACCAAGGACGTATAGATTAAAAGATAAAGAATGGAGAGATCTTCCATATCCCTGGAACATTGAGCACCTAAAGGTTTACTTAGAGTGAATGTGTGACATGTAAATATTTTCTTTATCAGTTTGTGTAAGTTCTGGTGGCACACTCTTTCCTACCCTGGTGGCGCAGGAAGGTTTTAATGAGGTGCATAAATAGACGGCTTATATATTTAATTTCATTGCCCTCTTAAACGACTCGCAAAAGTTCATCTTTTTTAACTCAAAACGCAGTCCGACGAAGTTTGAAGAGGAAGTTCATCTTTTTTAACTCAAAACGTGTTCCAAAGAAGTTTGGACAAGAAATTTCATCTTTTTAAACTCAAAACATACTCCAAGAAGTTTGGACAATAAATAATTCGGTGCATCACAACTAGAAAAATATAAGGAAGAAATGATTTAATGAAGCATCACACTAAAAATTATCCCATCATATGCTCCCACAACTGGGAGAAGACTATAGAAAAAAAAATTAACAGGTTCAAGGAACAAAACGTCAACAAAAAGATAGATGCCTAGCATATACTACTCGGAATAAGAATTCTCTTTGCTGCCTGTGAGGGAATCCGAATCCGACGACGAGCTCTCCGAGTCCTCACTGGATTCCATGTATTCCACGGACACTCCCGGGGGAGGGGGGTGATGCTCTTCAACAACCCGAGTCCAAAGACTACCGAGGTGCAGGTAGGTCCGGGAACCTTTCATGCATCTCCATCACCATTGCAGACCTCAACTTGGCATCTCTTTCTTCAAAACGAGTAACAATCTTAGCATCATATTCATCAAGGCATTTCTTCTGCTCAGCTTTGAATTTTTTCTTCAAACTTTCATTTTCTACGGCTAATTTCTCAATGTCTGCAACTGCTTTCTCGAAGTATACCTTTATCTTGCAATAACCCTCAACAAAACCATCTACCGTTGTGTCATGCTCGGCATCCTTAGTGATAAACTTCTCCCGCTCATCGTCAAATTTTGTCTTCTCCTCGGATAGTTCAGTCCCAAGAGAAGTGATGGTGGCCAGGAGGTCCTCTGAGGTTTTCTTCTCTTTAGCAAGTTCATCAGTTATCTCTTTCACTTTCTTTTTCAATTCCTCAGACTCGGAGGATAGAGTCTCTACCTTGCCAGACACCTCTGATGTCTTGGCTAGCTCATCCTTTAATGCAGTTACTTCTTTTTTCAATTTATCAGATTCGGAGACTAAGCCTTCTACCTTGGAAGATATCTCGGTTTGTTCAGAGAGCTCTTTGGTTAAGTCTTTCACTTTAACCTTCAATTCAGCTACCTCGAATGTTAAGGCTTTCACCTCACCCTTATAGCGGTCTTTGCGGTTAGCTTTGCGTTCGAGAAGGGAAATAGCGCGAAGTAGCTTATTCAACTCATTCGCAACATAATCATTTTCATATACATCGAAGTAAGTTGAGGCAGGGGAGGGATACCTTCCTTCGTCAGAAGCATCTTCTTGAGTTTCCTTTCGTTGGAGTACAAATTCACCACCAGAGTCTGAGTCAACAATTACGAACTTCTTTATCGGAGGCAGGCTTGGACACGTAGTATTGTCGCTCTCCCCTCCACTCTCAACAACTCTTTTCTTTTTTTCCTCAACAGTAAACCTTCGCGGCCTCGTTGCACCATCCGGCCATGAGGCCTAACTTCAACTGTATGATCAGCCTCACTCAATTTGTTTTCCAGATGAGAGGTCGGGGAGACAGCCTAAGGGCCAAAGGAGGCTTTATGTTGAGGCTCCGATAACCTTGCATCTTGTAGCAGGTCCACTTGAACTTCGTGTTGTTGATCACCCTGAGCCTCTATTGGAAGACTGCCCTGCACTCCTTCTTAAGGACAACCCCGAGCCTCATATTTCGTTGACTCCTCTTTCCTCGGGAGCATCACCTTCCGATTCGGGATCTTCTTTGGTCTCCTCCTCTTCTTCTTCCTCAGGTTTCTCTCAATATTGATGACTCGGAGCTCGGGCCCGAGTAGGAAGGTAGACCACGTTGTCCAAGCGTTCTAAACATTTAACAACGTCGTCACTAGGGGGAGGCACCATAAGCTCCGAATCGGACTTTTTCTAACTAAGATTGCATCACCATAGATTACTCTTGGAAACTTTCATGGGAAGAAAGCTTTGGTGAAACTTATGATCCCAGTGTTCACCTGTCCAAGCTCTTAGCTTCTTAAAGATATCATTGTCGGCTTTAGCATGACGCTTAAAGGACTTAGCAACCCCCTTCATGGATAAAAATTAAACAAAGTTAGATCTGTCGAACCCGACGACTCGGAAAAACTTAGGTTAGAATACTTACCCTGTCCGGTCCACTTCAGCTTTAACCAATGGGGAAGATCTTCGGAGTCTTCGAATCCCGTCTCCCACAACCCAGAAATGAATAAGAACTGTTGCTTCCACTTCTTTTCGGCTTCCAAAAAATCCTTTATCACTTTAAGTTGCTTGGAAAAACCAAGCGAGTAGAAGGGGTAGTGGGATTACTTGGCCACGTCCGAGACAGAAATGAGCTGCTCCATAGTAAAGGCGGTCTCGGAGAGTCTCGAGGCCATAATATAGGCCATGAGGGTGTAACACATGTTGGCCTGGGCCTGGGAGGGACAGAGTCCGATCAGGTGGAAGTAGTCAACCAGGAGATGATCGAGGGGCAGTCGAAGACCCAAGTTCATAAGTTCAGTATAGAGAACCAGCTCATTATTCCGAACAGACAGACGTGTCTCACCAACAGTGGGAAATCAGATAGTAATGTTAGTCGGAATACCTCAGCGATCTCTTAGCTTGACCTCCTCAGTCGGATGAAAGTATTTATACTTCACTCTATAAATAGCCAAGAGATATTTAGATTCAATACCACGAAGATTTTCGCTTAAAATGTCCTCTATATTCGAAGGCAAACCTGTGGTACGTTTCCTCTTCTTTTTACCCTTCACCAAAAAATTCTCAACACATTAAGGGGGGGACTAGTGTTCGGAGGGAGGAGCCAAAGCATCATTATCCGAGGAAGGAACATCAGCAGGAACAACTCAAAGAGGTTCCGCTTCAACCACTATCATGTGAGGATTCTCCCTATCATTATCAAGGTCATCGGTCAAATATATTTCCTAAACTTCTTGAATAGACGTGAGAGACGATTCGGGTTAAGTCCCCCTTAGCAAAGGTTTCCTAGGGCTAACCTATGGAGTCGTTTGCGGGGAACCTTGCGGGGTTATTTGAGGAGTTGAGGCCGAAGAGGAAATCCTCGTCATAACCGATTTGGTTGCCGGGTCGGGTGACCTTTTTCTTTTAACTCTATTTTTGTTTTCTTTGACAGTTCGCCTTCCCCTCTCGTCACCCATTATGATGAAGGGAGAAGGTCGAGAAGGAAACTCTAAAAATGTTGAAGGAACGGAAGGATCAACCCCACCACTTAAAAGGTGAGCTTGACCGGGGAAGGATATGGCAAGATTGAGGGAGCACTCACGGATGGGAGACCAGTTGTCACAAAAGGCTGATTCCCAAATTTATGCAGGAGAAGGATACTCTCTTGAACCAGAAGGTCTGCGAGTGCCGATTTGGTTAGAAATGTTGAACCACCTCCAGAGTTTGTACTTTTCGAGGTTGATAAACTTTTCAGGCATGTAAGTGCAGAATAAAGAGTTGGTTTAGCAGTGATCTCTCTCCCTAGAACAATCTTTTTCAAAAAGACAAGTAGAAACTAAGAGAAAAGGAATCCTTTCCTCAGAAAAAAAAGACAGGTATTTATAGTAAAGGGGACTAGAAGATGAACAATTAAAGGGTAACGGTATTTTGACATGTCAGCCTGCGTCGAATCGCTTTGAAAGATGCGCCGGGAAGATGGGCGAAAGTGTGACGCGTGTTCCATGGTAACTTTGTCGCCTAAAAAATATTTGACTTAATAATAGCGAAAGGAGGCACGCACGCCTGATGTAATTGATTACTTAGGTGAGGTCAGCGTGACCAGAGATGAGGTCAGAAATGTAAAATTTCTGATCCGACCCTATCAGATTTTCATCAAGAAGCAGAATATCCGACCAGGATGGTAAAAACATCTGATCCGACCCTGTCAGATTTGTATCAAGAAGCAAAATATCCGAGCAGGATGCCAAAGGCTCCCGATCCGACCAGGGTAAAATATTAATTGAAGTCCACATCCAGAGAACTGCACATGGACTGGGGGGCTACTGATAAGGAAAGGAAAATATAGGTGATTAATATGTAATTTATTCCACAAATGAGACCAATGTCTATGTATTTAGTGGTTAAGAACCAAAGTAAAGCAAACATAATATATAGAAGGGTCAAATAATATATCCCAAGAACTTGTCTGTAAATAGTCAAATAGTGGGGTAAGAAATCCACTTTAATCGTGGTAATTATGTAAGTTTACTATCAACCTCATTTACTATATAAAGGACATTCCCTTATGGAAAAAAGGATCAATGATTAGTCAATTATTGCTACATTTATTCCTTTTGTCTCTTTCTCTTTCTAGTAATCATTGATTTCACTATTTGTTGTCACTTCATAAGAAGATTCCATTGTCTGACCCTCTCCTACGAACATCTTCGCTTCTGAATCTCACTAAGGATTTTTAAATGTCGTCATAGTTAACAACTTATTTGTTGAGTGATCATAATGTTAAAAAGAAATTAAGATACACAAATTTAAACTCATATTTAAGATTAAAAAATACGTGTTAAGGACATTTATCTTTTTAATAACATAATGTTAATTTCTAAATAACATTATGATCAACAGGGTCGTATCACTTACCTCTTTTAGTTTTGGGAGGAAGAAGATCATTTATAAAAAATTCTTTAGGAGTAGATTCGTATTTAGTGTTTTATGATGATAACATAACTGTTTAATAAACGATAAGATTTTATTGAATGGTATAAGGAATTTATATAAAAAATTGATATAAAAAAAATCTAAATGAGGTGAATTATGTTGCGGATCCAAATTTATCACAAGTGTTATTGAGATACTCTAAATTTGTCACAATAAAAAATATATAGTTTCAACGCAGGTTTATAATGATAGAGTATAGAAAACAATAGACTCGTAGATATCTATGTGAATAAAATATATATATAAATTTTCTCATAAATAATATGCAAATACGGATTTAAATATTTTTGAGATACAAACAATTTTATATGTTTTGATAGTTTAAAAAATAAATATACTTAAATATGGTAATGGTAAGATATAAAGCTCATATATGTCTTAGATATACACTTAAAAAATCTGAAAATAGAGAATAGATAACAACAATAAAGGTCATGTGATATTTGTAAAGAATAAAATATTATATGTTACCGTAAAAAATATTGAGTAAATAATTATTATCTATTTACTCGAAATTACAGTTGCAAATTCGTTATGTATAGACTCGAAGTAACTCTTCAACAAAAGTATTAAGGTAGGATTATATGGGTGGTGGATCTGTCATGACATGTATTAGGGAATAAATATTGAAACTCTATAAAGTTTGAGCTATGAATTAGTTATAAATATGAATGTTGATCTTAAGGGATGAGACAAGTTGTAGAATACTGATTACTGTCGGGTTGAAAGATATATGTGTTGAACCGAAGCAAGCTGGTCTAAAATACGCTGGTTTGGAGAAAGTTGACAGTGGAACCACAAATGGACTAAAGCGGAGTATTCTATTTGATAGGCCTCGTATATTAATTGGGACTCATATTTTGGTCTTTTTTATATTAATTAGATTCTCTATATTAATTGGGTATTCTATATTAATTATTATTTATTATTTATGACGTTTCCTATATTAATGGATTATGAGTTATTTTACTCGTCGATTAATGAGCTTTAATCCAGGGTGTCTAATGAAGAATTATAATTTTATTTAAATCTATAAATAGAAGAATATGTTGTTATGCAGTATTTGATATGATAAGATTCATTAGCAGTATATTTCCTGAGAGAGACGAAAATTAGCTTTTGGTTTTTTAAGAGATAAACATTGAAGAGTTGGTTTTGTGAATCAATTCATCTTTTGTTACAAAGAGTGAATGATTCTTTTTTGTTTGAGAGACTTTCTATAACCTACTTTTTTTGTAAAAAAAAGTGTTTGTTTCCCGTGGATGTAAGATGTTTTCTATGATGGTAGAATTTATTTGACCCACGAGTCAAACTGGTGGACTAATTTTCTAGGCCAACAGACCCAACAGACCCATCACTTCTACTATATAATGCAGCTTATATTTTCTTGGTAAAGAGGACGAGGATTTTGGAGGAGCTTGAATTTAGGAGGTCGTCACTTTATGGTTTTGTTGATGGTTTTCTTGGTTCCTTTTGTCTTTTACCTATTAGTGGTCATAATCTGAACCACATTAAATACTAACTTGTGTGCTAGATTTTATCGCACTTTCTTTCATTTTTTATTTTATCTTATACAGAGAAATTACATTAATCTTTCGTAGGTTTTTCTAATCGTATATATGTTATTGGCTCGACCGAATGGTGGTGATTTCTAAAACAAGTTGTACGGTGATCATGGAGCAATAATAGAATGAGTATATAGGTGGTCGATCTATATCTTGAAGAAGAAGATGTCGCCTTAAAACTGTAAAAGCCACGAAAAATGAGTTTCATAAATCTTATCGTAGAAAATGTAAAAGATCTAATGATTTTAAACTCTGGAGAACTATGGTTAAGGCTTACCGTGATAATGTCTAAAGCTCATAGTGCCCTCGTATTGATCTCGAGAGATGAAGTGTTACGAGATGTATTTGAAGAACCTAGATTATGGGAATATTGAATCAGTTAGAGAGTCGGTTTACATGAATAAGTCATTGGCAAACATGTTATAGCTGAAGAAATAGTTATACACATTATCGATGGATAATACTATAGAAATCCCAATGCACCTAAATATTTACAACTAAATCGTACTCGACTTGAATCCAGTTAGTGTGAAGGTAGAGGAAGAGGAAAATCTAGGTCAAATTCCAAACTGAATATGAGGGATTGAAAATGTATCTGTTAGGTATGCAAGAAAAATGGCATATCATAAAAATTCCAGAGAAGAGAAAGTAAAACAACAAATAAAAGTTCGAAGCTAGAGATGCTACAATCGTGTCTAATGATTGTGAGTACACTGATGAATTAATAGGTTCTTACTCTTATAGGAACAACGATAAATGGATGCAGGATTTAGATGTGTTATCTTAAATAACTTACAATAAGTATTGGTTTGAAGACCTCCGAATACTTGATGGTGGAAGGGTCATCTTTGAGTATAACGAATCCTGCAATGTCAAAGGAATTTAAACGATGAGAATCAAGTTATCTACAAGACTTAAGAAAGTAATTAACAACATAAGGTATGTACCTGAAGTTAAATGTAATATTCTTTCTATTGGGATATTAGATAAGGAAGGGTTTACCTATAGGGGTTGAGATGTCATACTTATGGTCTTTCAAGGCTCTCTTATTGTCATGAAAGCCAATTAAATAATTATGTTTTAGTTATTGAGGGTTTTGTAGTAGTAGGTGGTGTGTCTAATATGGTGAATGATTCTACCATGTTGTAGCATCATTGGTTGGGGAATTTAAGTGAGAATGGACTTAGTAAACTAAGTAAATATGGGTTGTTAGATGGTACCGCAATTAAGAAGCTGAGATTTTATTAAAGTTATATTTTAGATAAGATCAAAAAGGTGAGGGTTTTTCCCAGCAGCCAGACTTCCAATGGAGTACTTGATTACGTTCATTTCGAATTTTGGGTTCCAATATGTTAATATACCGTAGGTGGTGCAAGGTGTTTTATGTTATTGATTGATGATTGTTCCAAGTAAGTATAAGTTCTATCTTTGAAGAACAAAGATGCAGTATTTTCTTCTTTAGTGAACTGAAAGACTTTGGTAGGGAATCAAATTAGGAAAGTGTTTAAGAAGCTTATGACTGATAATGGCTTAGAATATGTAATCAAGAAGTTCACCAGCTATTGTAGAAAGCTTGAAATTTCTAGGCACCTAACCGTAAGTGGGAATTTTTAACACAACGGTCTTTCTCTGAGAAAGAATTGAAATTGTTTGGAAAAAGTTAGATGAATGCTTCATATAACTGGAACGGGTCGAAGGTTCTGGGGAGAAGTCATGACAATGGATGCATATATCTTCAACATGAGTCCATATATAGCACTTAAGTTTCTTTGTCCTCAAGAGGTTTGGACTAAAGAGAAACCTAATTTAGAACATTTGAGAGTTATCATGTGTATTACCTACGCTCGTATGAAGCAAGATAAGCTTAAGCAAAGAGCACTTAATTTCTTCTCCTCGACTATCCAGAATGAATAGAAGATACCTTGAACCTGGACGTTAGAAGGCTTTTATAAGCAGGGACGTGGTTTTCAATAAAGAGGACATGTTACTAAAAAGGAAATGGAAATTCAACCTAGTACTGCCGAGAAGATATATGATATTGATGATGGATCTGATCAAAAAGTGAAGTTGATGGCGCTTATACCAAATATGATTTTATAGTTTCATTCCAATTCGGATCGTACAGAGGAAGTTCAACCGTTGCATGAATCAAACAAGACCGATGTTATGTTTTTCTAGGGCCTTGATATGATTATATGGGAGAGCAATATGTACTTGATAGTTTTCAACTAGCGAGGGATAAAGCACGGAGACCAAGAAAAAGTTGAAGATGTATGGTTGTATGGTTTTGCTGATATAATTGGTTATGTTTTACCTATTGAAATACAAATATATATTCTTAAACCCAAAACATAGCATGATGTTATCAAGGGTAGCGATAAAAAAATTGGCTTAAACCCATAAAATAAGAAATGAGGTATCTCAAAAAAATGAATACCTTGAATCATGTGAAACATATTCGGTTTGGAGTAAATAGATATCCAAGAGAAAGTAATGTATTCTTTGTGTTGAGTTACCCAAATATGAGGATAGGCTCATGATTAAGGACTTTACGCAAAATCAAGGTACTGATTATAATGAAATATTTTCGCCGATTATGAAACAAGCCTTCATTGGGGTACTGCTTTCAATTGTTACTATATTTGATATTGAGTTAGATCAAATCGACATTACAATTGTCTTTCGACATGATATTAGAAGACACAATTTACATGTGTCGACCAAATGGGTTTGAAAAAAAGAAGAATGATTATGTATGTTTGTTAAAGAGACCCATTTATGGGTCGAAACATTAGTTAATGCAATTGAAAAGAAGATTCAATTCTTTTATAAGATACGTCACATATGTTCGTAGCTGCTACGACCACTATGTCTATCGGAATAGAGAGATACACATGGAGAGACAAGTCATATTGATGATGTATGTGGATGATATACTAATAGCTAGAAGAAATATGAGGGAAAATGAAACAAAAAAAACTTAACTTAAAGAAGAATTTTAAGATGAAGGATATGGGAGTGGCTAAGAGGATAATTTGTATTGAGATCAAGAGGAACATAATGAATGGTATGTATTCTTGTCTCAAAAATAATATATAGATAAGGTCCTAAGAAAGTTCTCGATGTTTAAAATGAAATCAGTTATAACTCCAATTGGTTCTCAATTCAAACTCAGTGTCACTCAAGCACCAATTGAAGCATTAGATAAGAAATATAGATTGGAGATACCGTATGCCAATTTTATTGGTAGCATTATGTATGCTATGATTTAGATTTGATATTTTTTACGGCGTAAGTTATTTAAGCATATTCATGTCGAATCTAGGGAAGTCATATTGTCATGCACTCAAGTGGCTCATGAGATACCTGAAGGGCTCAGTTTCTATAGGGTTATGTTACTAATATAAATATATATGTAGTATATTGTTAAAACGGTATGTCGACTTTGATTATACAGGCTATCTAGACACAATAAAGTCTACTTCGGGTTATTTGTTTATTGTGCTTGAAGGAGTAGTTAGCTGGAAGTCTTGTATAAAGAAGTTTGTTGTGTTTTTTTTTCTGTAGAAGCCGAGTATATGACTACTAACAAAACCATGAAGCGAACTATTTTGCTAAAGGAATTATTGAGTGAACTAGTTGGTGTGGAGCCATATGCGGTTTTGTTTTGTGACAATACTAATGTTATTCATTTAATAAGAAATCTGAAGTTCCATAAGAAAATATATATATATATATATATATATATATATAAACATTAAGTTACATATTGAATAAAGCATAGTGTTCTATTCCTAGGTCTCATATATTAATGGGTCTCATATTTTGGTCTTCTTATATTAATTAGATTGTCTATATTAATTGAGTCTTCAATATTAATTATGATTTTTTATTTATGTGGTTTCTTATATTAATGGATTATGAGTTATTTCAGTTGTTGATTAACGGGCTTTAATCTGGAACGTCTTGTGAGGAATTAGTATATTCCATTTACCTATAAATAGAATAAGATATTGATATGAAATGTGTAATGTGATGTGATTCGTGAACAGCATATTTCTTAAAAGAGAGAAAATAATTTTAGGTCTTTTGAGACATAAGTAAGGTCAGAGATAAATACTAAGGATATGGTTTTGTGATTCACATCAGTTTTTATTACAAATAATGATTAGGTCCTTTGTGTTTTAGAATCTTTCTCTAATGTAATTTTTTATAAAAAAAATGTTCATTGCTCGATGATGTATGATTTCTTCACCATCTGAACCACGTTAAAAATGTCTTGTATATTTGGTTTTATTACTTTTTTTATTTTATACTACGTTTTGTACATGAAAATTAGATCTTCCGTTCGTGGGTTCGTCTAATCGTATAACGGATTTTCCTTGACCAAATGGTGGTGGTTCCTCCAAGAATACCTTTACATAAAAATCCAATTAACACATTTAGAAACGTCCAATAATTAAAAGATATATGTTTCTTTAATACTAAAAAAATAATAACAATAATCAAATTAGAATAGAATACATATGAACATACTCAATGATTTAGTTTCGTATTTTAAGAAAATATATATATATAATGTTCTCTATGTCTTTGTTACATTTATTAAGAGTTTGACATAAAAAAAATATTTCAAAAACATAGCATACACATGATTATCCTTAGTTTTGAGAAAATTTCAATTGAGTGTAAGTTTTTTATATTTAAAATTTAGTTTCAATTTATTATATATTTGTATAATACATTGATTTACAGTTTGTTCTCATTATATTTTTTATGTACACTTCAACATCTCAAATTTAAACAAGTATGATCAACACAAAATTAACATGTTAGATTATAGGCTAATGTGCTTTTCATTTTCCACACCTTTAAAATAACAAAAGTGGTATATGTAATATTAAAAAATGTGATTATTAGTGTGTTATATTATGCTTCAAGAAACAATGATCATGTTAGTTATTTGTTGGGAATTGTTTATTTAATGAGATGTTTTGGTTTATATATTAATAAAATATCACTTTTAAACTAATTTTGAGTGAATATATAAGTTTTGAATGACTCGATGGTCCAAAATTACAGATGTAAGAGTTTTATATGAAGTATATAAATCATCGTGTGTTGATTCCATGTGTTCAATATGGTAAATAACTATTATGATATATAAAGGGATCTAAATCAATGAGTTTGATTCACCGGGTAATAGTAAAGGGGTTTTATTTTGTAGATACCAACACGTGAGTTATTATGTTATTAGGTTATATAAAACCAATGGTATGGTCTATATAGGGTAAAAAATATCAATGGTTTTCATATGTCACATTTGTCATATTTTGAACCATAATGTTTATTTTTGCACTAATTTGATCCGCCGGTGCTCTGAAAGTGACACGTTTTTGTCAATTTTTATAAGATTTTGGTCAACCGTGTCTCAAAGTAGCACATCTTGGTCATTTTTATTCTTTTATACGGGAACTAAAATGTTACAAAAGTGAACATGAATGATCTAGACATGTCATTTTTGGAAAATATGAGACTGCATTCTACAAAAGCGGACATGGAAGACCAAAATATAATAAATATAAAACATGAGACACCAATAGTGTTTTTAACCGTATTTGAAAGTAACTTTTTTAAGTTAAAATTTGGATTGATCGATTTGAACGTTTAATATACAAAAAATTGAAGTATCTGAATAAACAAGAGTTTGCAATTGTTTAGAAGCATCTTTACATATTTTCATTAGAAAATAAACTAATGTTAACGTTTTTTGAAGAAAACTAAAATGTTGGATTCAAACATCTACATACCACTTGGATCATCATATGATGTCAAAAGATGTATTTACATATAATGTTAAAATATGTGTTTACTTAATAGAATTCATGTAAGGTATTTTCCATAAATACACTTTATAATCATGTACATGAAGATGAACAATAAAGTACTACAAACCTCTTCAATGCAATGTGAGAAAACAAATGCAATAGTAATTACATTATCGCCATCAATCAATAATATGAATCTTTTGTGGCATCTAGCATATAATTAATAATGAAAAGTAATCGTACATATTCATTCTAAAATGGTCCCACTTAAGTGGAAATCTACTTAAGTCAATGAAATATAAAAATCAATATATATATATATATATATTATTAAATCACTATGCAATTATCACAAAATGGCTCAAGCACAGAACATATATGAAGGACAGACTGAAATGAACACAAGATTTAACGTGTTTTGACAAATGTCTACGTCCACGGGCGCCGCCAGACAAAAGAGTTTCACTATGATAGAAAAGGTTACAGATTTCAGATTTTATTTTTCTGTAGTCCTAGTAATCTATTTATATGGACTAGATAATAGTCCTAATGGGATCATATACATGAGACCAAAGATGTCATTACCCATTTTAGCTTCACTGTTAATAACACAAAACTATACCGCCGAATACGGTACACAGTCAAAGCATAATGACACTATGAGAGACACAAAACTGTACCGCCGAACAGGGTACACTGTCAAGGCACTATTTGACTCATTCACAACAATATATATAATCTGTAATTAATTATAAATTAACACAACCAAATAGCAAATATATCAAGAGATCTATTACAAACTCCATTAATATTAATTATCCTCTTCAATAAACAACGACCATCCTAATTGTGTATTTGTGAATAAATATAGGTATCATTATTTTAGTAAGAGGATCTGCCACCATGGAGTTTGTGTCGATGTGTTATATACTGATTTGATGACTATGCATACTTTATTTAGCATGTATGAACTTGATATATATATATACATGCTTAAACTTAATTAAGCTCATACAACTTGTTTGTAGACTTATTATGACATTATAGCTTTAAGATATTTTCAATCCTTTCTACAATGACAATAATCTACAACCAAAGCATTTGGTTGGACGCCTTAAACCATGTAAAAAAATTCAATACCATAGTGATGTATGATAAATATTCAGCCACTTGTGAACCTTTAGGCACTGTTTTATTCAATGTTTGTTCAATTACTCTTTTACCAGCAAATGTAATATAGGCATTGGGTTCGGCAATAATGATATCTTATAAGATACCAAAACTAGCTGTTACCCCACAGGTAGTAGGAGATGTAAGAATTGATACATAGAATAACTTTTTATTTGATTGATAATCATATAAAACGGAAGATATTTTAGCCATTTGCTTCAAACTCATTAGTGTGTTTTTTTACACTTTCTATAATGTTGTACCTCCAACTAATATGAATATGTTTCATAAAGTGTTATAAAATATCTCCATAAAACCTACCAAAATCTAAGTCATAATATGCAATGATCTTTAGATTATGTGATTTTTAACCACTTTACAATATTCAATTTTCAAATTAATTACGTACCTACCCAACAACCTTAATAATTGGACAATGTTTATGATGGTACAGGCTTGAGCATACTCCAGACTTCCAACTACTAAAGCATAAATAACCTTTTCCATTTCCTTATCTCAGATTTTATCTATGGACCTTGATTTGTCTCTTTTTCTATTAAGGTATTCAATGGCATACTATGTACACCTTTTGCAATAATCCTAAGATTCTACCGGAGCAATCCCGCTGAATTTAGATTCCTAAATATATAATTTGCATTACTAAAATATTTGATACCGAATTTCTCTAGCATAAATATCTTGGTATTATGTAATACAATTATTTATGTAATACAATTATTTATCGTTCATGGCTAGTAATATAGCATCAACATATAATATTAAAAGTATAAACTTACTCCCACTAAGTTCTTATACACGTAATCCTTAATCGAATTCATGTCAAATCCAAAAGATATTATTACCTCAATGAACTTATCGTGTCATTTTCGATAAGCATGTTTGAGCCCATAAAATATTTCCTTAAGTTTACATACCATAGACTTTAGATGACCAATTAAAAATTTCTCAGGATGTACCATATAAAAAAATTCCTCAATTTTACCATTAAGAAAAGTAGTATTAGCATCCATTTGATGAAGCTATATGTAAAAGTGTGCAACTAATGTCATAATTTTCCTAATAGATTCCTTTGGGAAAATTAGAGAGAATGCCTTTTTAAAGTCAATCACTTCACCCTTAGTATAATTGTTTGTCACAAGTCGTATTTTATGTCTCTCCATATTACCTCGGGAATCCTTTTTTATTTTTTAAAATTACTTACAACCAATTGGATTTTTTTTTTAGGTAATGAGAGAAGCTCGTATATCTTGTTATCTTACATTTACTTGTATTACTCTTACATGCGTTGAACCACAATTGAGAATCTGTACTCTTCATGCCATCACTGAAAAACAATTAATTGTTATCGTTGCACCACATGCATCTTTATGATCTTCAAGATACAATATATGATACAAAGATATATAATAGTATTCATATATCTAGTGGACGTTCGTTTAGAATTCTTTCTTCAGTTTGCACTTCTTGAGCATGTAAAGTTTGATATTTGTTAACAATTTTATATTATTAAGTATGTGGAAAACATATATCAACTTGAATATCTTTATGTTTCATAGTACTTAAAAGACTAAAATTGAGACCAAATCATCTACTACCCGAGTATTAATTCAGAAATATCGATCACTATGGTGTGATATGTTAGGTTCATAAACTTTTTATTTTTGTTAAAATTTTCATGCATCTGTGTGGATTCTTCCTAAAATGAACATTTGTTCCTAAGTTTTTCCCCCAAACTTAATATCATCAAAGAACCTTAATGTTCCTGATTAAAACATAGTTATAGGGGAATCATAAAACTTAAATCTCTTTGAAATCACAAATGGCATAAACTAAGCACATATTATACTATACTTGATAGATGAATCTTTCACCATTATTTTGGCTTTGACTTTTTATCGTACTGTGCATAGAAATACAAACATGGGTGGTCGCAACCACATAAATCCATAATATGTTTTATGAAACCATAGATATATTTATTTATGAGCATACTAGCATTATGAAATTATTGTTGGCTTTCATATAAGTTTGGTACTTTTCACACTCCATTTAGATATATCCCCTCCTCTTGCAAAAGAAACATCAACATGAAACAGGTGATTTCTTAGATTTATTTTCTCCTGAACAGGAAGCTTTATCATATACTCTATCATACTTTTTCCTTTATGTTTTTCTTTATTGAAAACTTACCATATGCACTTTAAAAAGTTCTTGTTTTAGTTTCTCATCTTTCTAATTAGCATGAGAAGTCTGTTCATTAACATTTCGTTTAGCATGATTGGGGAAAATGAAACGCAAAGCCTACCACAACTTCCTTAAATGAAATATCACTCAAGCATCAACCAAAGTAAAATATAAGAAGTTCATACAAAAGATGCCTTATGCAAATGCCAATGGAAGCATTATGTATGAAATGATATGCACGAGACCTAATCTTGCCTACTCTATTAGTATTTTGAGCAGATGTATCTCAAATCTGTGATATCCTCACTGGTAAGCCCCCAAATGGCTCATGAGGTACTTGAAGGGTTCAACCAATGTTGGTTTGTGTTATGATCAGAATTAAAAGACCAATAAAATCTTGATAAGGTATGTTGACTCTGATATACGGGATATTTTAATGCATGGTAGTCAACTTTGGGTTATATGTTTACAATGCATAGTAGTCAACTTTGGGTTATATGTTTACAATGCATGGATAATTAGTTAGCTAGAAGTATTATATACATAAGTTCGTTGTATTATCATCTAGTGAAGCTGGATATATGGATGTTAACGAACTAATGAAGGAATCCATATGGTTGAATAGATTTTTGAGTGAGATCAATTGCATGGACAATATGTAAAAAATACTTATGTGATAATAGTATTACTCTTCATTTAATTAAGAATCAAAATTGTCATGGGAGAACTAAGCACGTAGATATCAATCAAACTACACTTCATTTGAGACATGGTGGAGATAGATCAAGTATATATGGTAAATATTACAAGTGAGGAAAATACTTCAGATAGTTTGACGAGTTATTATTGATTTCAAGACTCACAAACAACATGAGGCTTGTGCAAGTCTTGGAGGCATGTGAATTGGATGTCTATAAAGATTATTTGGAATATTGGGCAATGTATAATATATTCAATATAAGGTTATGTGGATAATTTTTAGGTTTAGGCTAAAAATGACTGGTGTAGAGTACTGCTAAAGTTTAGGGCCGAAGATCGATGGCCAAGACTAAAGGACATGAACTGTCGAAGCTCTAAATTGTTTGGCTGAAGCTCAAACTGAAGATTTAGCTACAAAGACGTATGTTTGAACCTAAGAGTGAATTTTCCAAAGATATGTGCAATATTTTGCTGGAACCGAAGGTGCGGGTTGATTTCATGTTGGACAGAAGGTGTGGGTACATGTTTTCGAATAATTTTGGGTATTCTTTTAAGTCCTTGGCATGAGCTTGATCAATTGTATGAAAGATTTTGAAATAGATGATGAATCTCTACTGTTGATTATGAGGATTAATCTAGAGTGTGCATTTGAAATGAGACAAATAGTAAAATTGTACAAGTTTCAGAAAATGATGCCATTACCTAACAAGTTGTACCATATGCTAATGTGGCATCAACCATTTCCTTATATGGCTAGACAAAAGAATATTTTTTTGTGCTATTTGAGCTTGATGTATTGTGTACTACATTGTTGAGTCTATATAAAATAAAATGTAATATTGAAGTAAGGTTGCGCGTTGAGTGAAAAAAAAAACATAAAAAATCTATACAGAGAAAGCTTCTTGCTTTTCTGGTTTAGAGAGGGAAGTGAGGTAGAAGATAAATTGTGAAATCTATAGTTTATTTTAAAAATTATGAGTGAAAAAAACATAAAGAATCTATAGAGAGAAAGCTTCTTGTTTTTCTGGTTTTGAGAGGGAAGTGAGGTAGAAGATAAACTTTGAGATCTATAGTTTATTTAGCAACTCGATGGTGCTTTGTAACAAACGAAGAGTGATTGAGTTAGTTGTATTTGACAGAGTCTTCTTGTAACCTCCTTATGTATAACATCATTGTTTGTTGCTTGTAGATGTAGAATTTTTTTACAATCTAAATCATATTAAATTTTTCTTATGTGATTGAGTTTGATTAGTTTATGTTTTCTGCTTTTTTGTTATGTTTGACGAAACATGGAAGTTAAGACCCTGTTATAAAACGAGCATATGATTATCATTCTATTAAGTCTTGGTTGTGGGTGGTCATATTTTGACTAACGCTTTCTTAACTTAGATCATTGCTAAACTTGTGGATATTATGATTTGTGCTACATATATTTTCAATTTTAAATATGTAAGATAACGATTATTTAGAAAAAAAAAGGTAACTTACCGATAACTATGTGGATATTAATTAAATTACCGATCACCACCTAGGTTTTGAAGTTTACCAAAACCATATGCATCATAAATTCTTCCAACAATACTCGTGAGCACACACATATAGTCTTAAACAATTAGTTATATCTAACCTTCAAAACTTCATATTTGTTTAACTAGTAACTCAAAAAAATCCAAAAAATCACATATTTCTAATTTTTTTAAAGACGACCACAATGAAATCCATGAGTCATATTTTTGGAGAATTTTTTTCTTTATTTTTTACAAAATTACACGTAATTATGCGACTGTAACACAATTTTTTTTACCAACAAGAACGCAGTTTATTTTTCCAGACTTACTCTGCAACCAAATTGCACGTATTTTTGCAGCTCGAACACAATCTATTTAAAAATTAAGTTTTTCAACACAAAAATACACATATTTTCACAACTACAAAAAGGTTAGTTGTTTCACACCCAAATACCACTTATTTTCACAAAAGAATTTTGAATTTTATTTTTTATATAATCATACTTATTTAGCAATCAAAGTCTTATTTCTGCAACTATTTTAGTTTTTTTCTTCGCAACATATTTGCACGTAATTCTGCAACTGAACCACAATTATTTTTTAACAACCATATAACACATAATTATGTAGCTACAACACAATTATTTTTTAGTAACCAAATTGCTCGTAATTTCACAACGGGAATACATTTATTTTTTTCCAAACTTATTTTGCAACAGAATACACATAATATCGCAACTAAAAAACATTAAAAATTTTAAAAATATATATATTATTTGATAAATTCACGTTATTTTTTGTTAATTGATGCTGACTTATATAAAATCATACACACACAAAATTACAATTTAATAGATTCATAGTCTTTTTTTTATTAATCGATAAAATTAAACAAAAAATATAAAATTAGATATATTTATGGTCATTAGTTTCAAAGAGCAATAAGTAATTTTTTTAAAATTTAATTATTCTATGAATTGGTATTTTAATGTTTTAAAAATATATTTTTTGTGTTTTTCAGAAGCGTTAAAAGACACTTTAGCTTTAAATAGAACTATGTTCGAAAGAAACTAATGAAACTTAAATTAAGTTTGGATTAAATTTTAATTATTAGCTTTGAATTCTGTTTTTTGTTTGGACAAATTTAATTGAATAAATAAATAAATATAATATGGGAGAAAAATGAGAAGATTATTTAATTCAGAATATTTTTGTATAATCTAAATTTTAAAAAAAATGTCGTGACAGTGGTTTTTTTATATAGGTTTTTTATTTCAAAATGTTCACTAAAAATCCATCGATTTGTTTAATTTTAATAAATTTAGTTCATTTATTTTTGAAAAACAAAATTGGTAACCCCCTCAATTATGACAAAATATTCGGTGTGGGTGTCCATCGACTAAAAGGATTTTAATAAATTTAATTTTTGGACTAAATTATCAAAACTGTAGTAACTTTTGTTTTAAAATAAAATAAAAAACTATTAAATTCATCAAAGTTCTAGTTCGACAAACACTTCCAAACAATTTAACAAAAAACTATATAAAAAAGTGTTATGTCAAATTAAATAATTAGGAATCTAATCTAAAATTAAAAACATTATCAAAATAGTAGCATTGGTCAATTTTGAAAGACTATTGGGCTTAATTTTTAGTGGGCTTCCTTTTCCAATGTAAACCCCAATGGATCATAAAAGTTCAGGAATCTTTGTCTTAAAAGTTTCTCAAAAGTCCTTTATATTCATGGAAACTGAAACTGCGGTTCAGAGATGGACGGAGGCAGCGATTATTGCGACAGAGATAACACAGGTCCCATTTCACCAACCATTTGATATGCATTCAAACCCGGTTAATATGTATTTATGTTTTCCTTTTCTTTATCTGAATTCAATTTTGGCGAGCTAGAAATTTAAGGCCATAAATGACCTCAATTACTGGGTTTTTTTCGTCTTCGTATATTATATTATATTATTTGATTAATAAAACGGCTTTACAGGTATAATAATTAATGATGGAAATTTAAAACGATGTCTATTAAGTTAAAATAATAAATGCATTATCCTTTTTTGAGTGTTACATGAATTTGAAATTTAGGTTGGGACTGGATTCGATAAGAAGTCCAAAACAAATTATAAATAAGTGAGAAAAATAATTTTTTAAAAAAGTATATTGGATAGTAAAGCTTAAATATATGAATAACAAGTGAACATATAATTTATTGATTACGAGAGCTTTATCCACAAAGTATGCAGTTATTGTTTAATATTACGTAGATTTGATGTAATCCTAAGTATTTTTATGTATAATTGATCAATTCTTTTTAATTTAAGTATTTGAACATTTTTAGCGTATTTGTATAAATAGTTCGACCTATTTATATCGTTACCCTTAGCCCTTGCACGGGTAATAAAAAAGTAATTTTTATAGGTATTTTTTTTAATTTTTGCACGAATAATAAAAAATACTAGTTATGTTTGTTATTTACCGACCTATATGAAGCTATATATTTTCCATATTTGAATGCCAACTTTTTTTTAAAACTTTTAAGTGTTTTAATGCATATTTAGTCTAAATGGCCATAACCGAACGGTCATTAGAGATATCTTCGATTTAGTTCGTACTAAATTGTTTTTGTCCTATTAAAAACCTTTCTCGGCTGAAACTTTCGTTGAGAAAAAAACTCTATTTTTTCGTAAGTAAATAGTACAACTAACAGTCAATATTCTTGTGTAGTTACATATTTTTTATTTACCATCTTACTTCTTTCTTACTAATAGCTTCGAAATATCTTTTTTTATTATATTTGAGTTTCTCGCTAGTCCTTCGTGAATGATGAATTAGCTAATAGTTAATGATTTAAAGTGTCGATATTGCTTCAATGCGGCCAAATTTGTTACGGGAGTACTCTAATAGCCCCATAACCATTGGTGAATGATGATGAAAGGACTATACCATTTGAATATCTACTTCTATAATTTATTTAATCTGAAGAACTGAATTTGCTTCTCCAACTATGGTTTTGCTTTTAAGTTCCTTAAGTACCCTATCAGTCCTTAATGAAAACCAAGGTAAAGGCAGAATAACTCAACAAAATATATTTGGTGTTTTTAATAAGCCGAGTTTGACACCATATTATTTGTATTTTTTGCCGAAGAAATATTATATGGATATTTATGGAGAAATGATTTTATGTTGGCGGGATATTTAAACATATTTGGTGTATGTAAGTGGTCAATTTTTTGAAGTTGGAGAGCTTTTTTATGTCATTCAGATAAAAGCGCAAGTGACTGAAAGAATGTTACACGTCTAGAATAGTTGATTATCGAAAACAAACTTATTCGCTTCAACCTCTACAATAATGCCCCTCCGCGTTTTTTTGGATCCAAGCCACTAAGCCTGCAAATTAATCCAAGACATATAATAAAAAAGATCGACAATCAAAATTAATTCATATATTTGGACATAAATACTCGTTTTTATCATTATTTTTATTTATTTCTTAATTTCTAGCTTGACTATCGCATCATCTTGTTTCTCCAAACTTGATTTATATAATCACTTGCTAAGTTGTTATCTGTGTTACAATAAAATTTATAAAAAATTATAAATTGGTAGAATATGAGAAAATAACGAGTGTTATGATAGTCAAAGTAATCAGAATAATGGATTTTTTTAAGTTAGTTTAATTGATTAAAATTAAATTTCTAAGATTTCTCAACCATTTTGTCGGTCGATTCAAAAGAAAAAAAGCTACAATCAGTAGGGAAAGCTTTTAAAATTGTCATTCAATTTCATGAAATTTATCGTATTTTCTTCCAATCTTGAAGGTATAAGTCTTTCAAAGATAAAAGATTGTAGCATACACGATTTTGATGCTCACCGAGTTTAAAGAGAGATAAAGGATGAATGTCTGAACATAATGAAATATTTGAGAATTATGGAACATTTATATCAATATGTGACCGAGGATATGTGTATGAAAAAGTTTTTGGACTGGAAAATTCCTCATGATATGTCAATCTTAGGTTTATAATAAATGAAGAACTTTTTTTTGGTGCTCCTTATGGTGAAGTTTTTACTTCAATTATACTCTTTGATCACAGGCTTCGGTTTCCTCTTCATCCAGATCTTGTCAAATGTTTACAAATTACCTATATATGTCCCATCAAGCTTGTTCCAAACTGTTCGAGTGTGCTTCTTTCGACTATAATTTTATAAAAAACTTTCTTTTAACACTTCTTGAGGAATGCGATCTTTATAACTTTCAAGGTTTATGGACGAAAAACAAACCCGTTTTTTTTTATTTCTTGATGGAGCCATTTGGCAAGATCGTCACTCACTTTCCAATTATAATAAATTGTAAGAAAATAAATTTATTTTTTATATGCCAATTAGGAGACCAAATGTGGGAGATTCATTCCTCCCATTAGTTAAAGTTGGATCTCCAAACATAAGTTTCTACCTTATGGATCCTTCTTTTCTCTATAATTTGATGTTTCATTTATTTAATATTTCTTTACAATTTCATTCTTCACAACCTCTATAGTAAATATGTATTTTGATGGTAATTAAGCAGAGCATACTCGCCAGATATATGTTATTTTGGTGGGATAAGTTGCAAATTTTTCTCACTCATACTCTTCCATCGTCGTACCTTGAAAAAAAAAGTAGTGAAATGTGTTCGAGTATTGTTATTAGAGAAGGATCTTATGTTTTTTCTTTCCAAAAGGAAGATGTAGTGAAAATATTTTCTCCTTTTTAGAATACGTTCGAAAAATCATCTTCTAAGAAGCGGGTTATAAAAAAGATGTTGCACGAAGAAAATATGGTTGAGAAGCATTCCAAAATGGAATTACGCAACAAACCAAATGACAAAGGTTTAGATGAAGTAGTTGATGTTTTTTCAATTACTTCATAGGTTGAATCCAAGACACGTGAAACATGCAAAACAATCAGTGTAAACATCGTCAGAACACTTGGTTTGGATGTCGAAAATGGAGAGATCATTATGCATTTTAAGAGACGAAAGACTTTGCCTGCCCAAGGTAATTCTTCAAATAATATTTGTATTACCATTAACAATAAATCAAGTATTGAGACTGAAAATTGTGTATATTTGGCTCACATAGCCAAGCAGTGCATACTTATTCAGTTTATGAACCTCCTTCTAATCCACATGAACCTCATGATTTAAGACATGTTATGGAAATAAACATTGTTGCATCTATTTTTATTGTCTCTTTCTTTCATGAATGTGCTTGTTCCAAGTACATAGATTTAGGAAATGATCTCGGTATCCTTTCTCTTGTTATGTCTAAAATAGTTGGAATTTTTTAGGAATATATGTAGAAAAGAGTCCCTGGTTTTGAAGGGAATGATGTAGTGACCTTGTTTGAGTCTATATCAAGGTTGTTCATCATGATAATATTTGTTTAGGTTTAGCAACATTGTTCGGGCTCTACTAGACATTGGTCCATAGGGACTGATTGCTTAAATATTTTAGTCTTATCCGATGAGTGTTTTGGATGGGTAACTAGATACCTTGTCACGAAAATATCGTTGATCCATGTACTTATTCTTTGGCTTAGGGGTTTTTCAAGACAAATACTAAGTCCGGGGATCAATACATTGGTTCGATCCATAAAAAGAATTCTTATGTATAAAATATTGTCTATTGTCGGTTAAACCTCTCATAGAATATGGATCAAACTCAACATTTGATATATTTGTAACTCCATATACACATTAGGTTCTATTTCTTCATAAAAAGTCTGGTGATTTGAAGTCATTCTGATCATCTGAATTTCGTGTGTGCTCCGCTTGGTCTGCATAGTGTAACATATTATTTACTATTCATATAAAATAACATGTAGTTAGGTGAGAGAGAGCGAGTACCTTTGGGAAGATAGTTTAAACTTTTGCCTAAAATAATTTACTGGTTGTATAAAAATGGTTCGATATAGGCATGGGCATATGGGTATGGAACCGAAGAACCGAACCGAACCGAACCGAAATAACGGATTCGGTTCGGTTCTGGTTCCTTATAAATACCCATACGGTTCCTTATCTTAAATACCCATGGTTCTCGGTTCGGTTTGGTTCGGAACCGAGAACCGAATAGTACCCATAAAGAACCGAATAAGCAATAGTACCTTTGAATATCCATGGTTTTCTGTTCGGTTCCAAACGGTTCTTTTGGCTACAAAGTAACCATTTGGTTCTTTTCGGGTTCAGTTCCAAACAGTTCTTTTGGTTAGAAAGTAACTATTTGGTTAGAAAATAACCATTTGGTTCTTTTCGGGTTCAGTTCCAAACAGTTTTTTTGGTTAGAAAGTAACCATTTGGTTAGAAAATAACCATTTCGTTTCTTTCGGGTTCGGTTCCAAACGGTTCTTCTGGTTACAAAGTAACTATTTGGTTAGAAAGTAACCACTTGGAACCGAAACCCGAATGTAACAGAACCGAACCGAGAAGAACCGAACCACACTGAATTTTAATCAGTTCCTAAATGGGTACTAGTTTTAAAGAACCGAAAGAACCGAGAACCGAACCGAACCGAACCGAATTTTAATTGGTTCCTAAATGGGTACTAGTTTTAAAGAACCGAAAGAACCGAGAACCGAAAAAACCGAACCGAATCGAACCGAAGAACCGAATGCCCATACCTAGTTCGATAGCAGTTGATAATCATATACCTCTAAAGATTAAAGAGTTTGATATTTAATTCCGAGCAAGGGATTATAAAATAGATTTGATTATTTATCGTAAAACCTTTTGATAATTGACCATTTTGGTTGTTTCATATTAATAATCATACAGCGGACGACATACATATTATCAAGTTATTTTGATTTTCTATTCGGGGTTTTAAAATAGATTTGGTTACTAAAAGTGGGAAGCATACATGAATTAAATATTGGAGATAATATAATTTTTCCTCCTTTCACACTTGTTATGGAGCATTATTGCCAAGATATATTTTAATTTATATAATAAGTTAACCAAGTGTAAATGAAATGATATTTGTTACAAAAGTGCATCGGTTTAGGATTGTGGTACAAAAATGAGATTTTCCAATCTTCAAAAATATTTTTTTATTAGAAATAAGATGATATGCCACAACTCTGCTAACTAATCAACCCATACAAATCGACACTCAAAATAATTTGACCAAATAAGAAAGTGTATGATTCATTTATATTATGAGAGATCCATTAGCTATGGAAACGTATTATATGAAGTACATATGTTATACTAAAGAATTTTTTTTTATTTAGAGCTTGGTATTAGAATAAATTTTAAAATAAGAGACAAGATTATACATGTCGAAATTGATTACACGTGTCTCATGTGCAACAAATATCTTGATACACTTGTCATCTATTCTTTGGCTATTTGTTTAACAATATAATTTGAAGTGAGATTTTTTACTAGATGGGTATTATGAGATCATCAACTATTTTTAACAATGTATTCAAGTGTCATAAAATACCTGAGCTAGAACCTTTCTACCCGAATCTTGTGACAAGGTAAGTGCATCTTTTGAGGACACTTCCCTAGATGACACTAACATAACCTTATTGGTTATTACGCATGAAGATATAATGATTTTTTTTCACCATCATACGCGTAAGTCCTATCATATTTCTATGATTACCTTAATATTAGGTGGAAAACATCTATACTAATAACATTGCACCACGCCTTATCTTTATAATTACAAACAGAAAAATATACTAGACACAATTTAGAAATGGTTACCTCGCTGCCTTTTTTAGCCATGCTAGTTTGTAGGTGATGAGGTATTTTTTATTCTTCAACACTAACTTCTATAAATCTTCTTTAGAAATTATGTTTTCATAGCTTCTTGAGTTTATCGCAAATTTGAACACCTTCCCTCCGATATTGCAAGTAAATTGAAATATGTTCTTTCTCAGTTAGTCATCACTATCAGTGTTCACCTGAGGCACAATACATACACCCCTTAGACCATCAGTTTCCCAACATCCCTTTCATATACATTTCTCGTTGGTATCTCATCAAGAACTTTTTTATCTTCCACATCAAACAGTGGTTCGCCCTCAAATTAAAAATCGATATTTTTATGTGAACAAACTCCTTGACTGTTGATGTTGCTTAGAAAAATGTGCCACAATGTGTCATGACTCAGGAAAATAAAAGCACATTGCTTGCATAGAAGTGCCTACACTACGAGGCACTGTAGTTTTCATTGTGTTCTTTGTGGAATATCTTCGGTGATGCTCTCATATTATCTCTCACATATGGCCTTCTCGAGAGGGCTTTATCCAGGTTCTAGGCACATTTATGTACTTCAGAAAAATTGATATTATCAAACATGTTTAATGATTTATGAAATTGGTGTCTCATTCTCCCAATATAGAAAGATACCAATTGATCATCCATATCATCAACATCAACACTACTTTTCAACTTAAAAACCTCATTGGTATACTCATCAACATATATTGAGGTTGCTTTAAGTTTTGTAATTGCTGATACATATCTTTTGCATAATTAAAGAGTAAAAAAATCGACCTAAGATGTTTCACAAGCTTAACCCACGTAGATGTCTGCGATTTACCTTGTCTTAATTGGGTTTGTTTCAGCTATGGAAAATGGAAACTATGATGCATCCCAACCCTGACACTTGGTTGCAACTAGTTGTACTCTTTTATTGTCTGGGACGTCCTTGAAATCAAGGAATTCTTCCACAGATGTGACCCAATCTATAAAATTATCTGGTTGAAGGCCTCCATAGAATTCTGGGATCTCGAGTCTAAACCATGACTCCCATTGAATGCTTGTATTCTGTTTGAAATCTTAATTTATAGGTTGTTTAAAGGCATGCTCGTGATGTTTTTGTAGACAAAAACGTCGTCTTCTATGTTTTCTCCTCGAAGAAAAAAGATTCTTATTTTGGCTGTATTCTTCTTCAGAAAACGTCGAAATCCAAGGCGGCCCGGACATCTCTTCAAGCAAAGAACAATTCCATAAGCTCCTCTCTTTCGCGAGTCAGGAAAGACCGTGACAATAAATGAGGTCACTTGGCAGCACTGAAAGTCCGAAATCATTTTCTCCGCCACTTGGTGGTAAAGTAGACCAAGAAAATTGACGAGCTTTGGGATCTTGGTAAAGCTGAAAATTCTAGTTTTGCCGCCAAGTGTAAGAAGCTAATGGAGAGGGAAGTGACTGATGTTAAGGCCGCTTACGTTCTAAACCTACATAGCCAGTTTCACGACCTGCCACTGGGCTCGATGTGGTTGGACGTTCCGGAAGAGGATTGCCCGCCCGACACTGTTTGTGAAGATGAGGAAAGAGATGACACTCATATGTCAGATACTGATCCTGACGATGAAGATGCTTGAATTTATTTGTTGTAATTTTTTTGTCGTAGTTCTCGCCCGCGGAGGCATATTTGGTGGAGGAACTGAAAACCGTTGTTGGTTATGTTACGACGTTGTTTGTTCTTCATTAAAGAAAGTCGGGATGATGATGAAAGCCAGCTTTAAACTGAAAAAACTCCATTTTAGTAACAACTTGTGGATAACTTGTGGATCAGTTAAAAACCGAAAATCTTATTAAAAGTTCGGTATAACATGTAGATCAATTTAAAAATTGAAACTTTCTCTTTTAGGATCGAGATAATTTGTAGATCAGTCACAAACTGAAAAACCGGTTAATGTTTGCTATAACATGTAGATCAATTTAAAAATTGAAACTTTCCCTATTAGGATCGAGATACTTTGTAGATCAGTTAAAAAACTGAAAAATCAGTTAAGGTTCGGTATAACATATAGATCAATTTAATAAATGAAACTTTCCCTATTAGGATCAGGATAATTTGTAGATCAATTTAAAAATTGAAAATTTGGATTACCGAACTCAAAGATTATGTCTATCAACTCGTTAGTTGATAGACTTTCCTAGAGGTCTTCCCTTTAAATAACACCTTTGTAATTTTAAAGGCAAAAAGAGTAGATTAAACAGATCGGTTGTCATAGATACCTCATTAAAACCTCCTCGCTCCACCAAGGTAGTCTAGAGTGCAGCACCGATCAAAAGTTTTTACATAGTTTTGATTATCATAAAAGAGACTGAAAATTTAATCCAAATAAATCTTTAGATGCTCAATATTCTATAGGAGTCTCAAGAGTCGCCCATGCTTGTCTTGAAGCCTGTAGGTGCCGTTCTTGACTATTTCCATGACTTGATATGGACCTTCCTAATTTGGTGCGAGCTTCCAAAGGATTTTATCTTTAGTGTGCAGAAAAACGCTTCTCAAAACCATGTCTCCGAATTTCGACGCGTATCGACTCCTCATCAGGGTTTGGTAGTGTATTGAATTTAATTGTGCTCGACTCCTGATTCGTGGGTTGCCGTTCGTGGTGTTGAGCGGTAGGCCCAAAGCACTTCTTGCAAACTGTCCAACCATTTTCCAGATTTTCCTTATAATTTTTCTTGATTCCGTCTACAATAGTCCGATTTGTGAACTCGACCTGACCGTTGGCCTACGGGTGGAAAGGTTCCGAAAAACAGTGCCTGATTCTATGGGACGAGCAAAAGGACTTCATTTCATTGCTATCAAACTGTGGTCTGTTGTCCATGGTGAGTCTCTGGGGAACCCCATATCTATAATAGATGTTTGACCAAATGAACTTGATGATATCTTTAGTCTTCGTACCCGATAATGGCTCGGCCTCGACCCACTTGGAGAAATAATTCACTGCAACTATTATCATCTGCCTTCCGTCGGATGCCATTGGTAATGGCCCTACCAGATCGATTCCCCATCGGTCAAAAGGGAGGCCCTCTGAGATTGATTCCAGGGAAACAGCAGGCGTGTGAATTTCGTTTGAAAACCTCTTCCAAGTATCGCGCGTTTTCACTATGCCTTTTGCGTCAGCGGTTATGGTCGGCCAATAGAATCCTGCAAGAAAGACCCTCTTTATCAATGCTTTGAAGCCGTAATGAGCGGCTCCTTCTCCGTCGTGAAGCTCGGACAAAATTATTTGTGACTCATTTGTTCCCAAATATCTTGGTAACGGTCTGCTAAAAGATTTCTTGTAAAGTACATCTCCCAAGAGCACATATCCTCGAGTTTTTTTTGTATTTTTTTTCTGCCGATGCTCTGTCCTCGGGTAAGGAATGCTCTGTTTGGAAGTTTATAATATCTTTTCTCCAGTCTGACAAGGCTATTGAAGATATCTAACAAGCGATTTCGGTTGTCTAGCTCTGTTCTCTTAATGATTGAAGGGTTTTCCTGAGTTATTATCCATAGGTAGTTATTTGAACAAGAAACTCATGTGAGGGAGTCTGCGATCATGTTTTCGGCTATAGGAACGTGCTCGTAAGTAACTTTGGTAAAAGAGGCAGCCAATACACGCAGCGCGGCTAAATACTGAACCAGATGCTCTTTCCTGGCTTCTGACGCACCCGATGCTTGGTTTATCAGTAACCGAGAATCACTAATGAGACGTACATGTCTGGCGCCATATACTTGTGACAACCTCAAACCGGCTCGCGCGGCCTCGTATTCAGCCTCGTTGTTGGATGTGGTGAAATCAAAACGGATTGCATGGTGCATCGTGATTCCCAAAGGTGTGGTTATCTGCATGCACGCCCCGCATCCGTTGATATTTAATCCTCTATTGGTTCGGACTACCCATTCCTCTGGTCTGCTGGCCCCCGACAATTCTACTTCTTCTGGTCGGCTCGATGAAACTCTACCAAGAAATCAGCTAAAAGTTGGCCCTTTATAGTCGTTTGTGGTTCAAAATCAATATCAAAATCTCCCAATTCGACCGACCATTTGGACATTCGCCCAGAGATATGTGGTCGTTGCAATACGTACTTGAGGGGAAAAGATGTTCTAACAATTATCGAATAAGCCTGAAAGTATGGTCGTATCTTTCGCGCCGCGGTAACTAGGGCCAATGCAATCTTTTGAAGCTTGAGATATCTCATTTCAGCATCTATCAAACTTTTGCTTACAAAGTAAACTGCTTTAGGGACCGCCCCGACTCACTGACCAAAGCCGCACTTACTGCATAATCAGAGACCGCGACGTACAAAAACAAAATTTCTTCCTTTAAAGATTTTGATAAAAGGTTCGGGGATGACAAGTAACTCTTGATTCCCGCGAAAGCCTCATCACATGCTGGTGTCCATGCGAATGCTTTAACATTTCTCAAAACCAGAAAAAATGGGGCACACTTGTCAAAAGAACGGGAAATAAATCAATTTAAAGCTGTCAACATCCCCGTTAATATCTGGACTTCTTTGAGATTTATTGGGGGTGCCTTGCTAGTTAAAGCTTGCAACTTGGTCGGGTCTGTTTCAATCCCTTTTTTACTAACTAAGAAACCTAAAAACTTTCCTGACCGAACACCGAAAGAGCATTTCTCAAGGTTTAGCTTGAGGTTTTTATCCCTTAATCTATCAAAGGTTTCTCTCAGATCAGCAATATGGTTCTCGTCGGTCTCACTCTTGACGAGCATGTTGTCAATGTAAACTTCCACGTTTCTCCCGATCTATTTCTCGAATGCCTTGTTTACTAGTCTCTTATACGTTGTGCCTGCGTTTTTCAGCCCGAAGGGCATGACCTTCTAGCATTATAGTCCTCGCCTGGTTATGAAAATCGTGTTATCCTAGTCGGTCGGGTTTAATCTGATCTGGTTGTATCCGGCGTACGCATCCATGAAAGAAAGTAACTTGTTTCCTGACGTTGAATCAACCAACTGATCGATTCTCGGCATCAGAAACGGATCCTTGGGGCATGCCCTGTTAAGGTCTGTGAAGTCCACACACATCCTTCACTTTCCGTGTTTCTTTTTTACCAGAACAGGGTCGGAGGTCCATAATGGATATTTTGATTCTTTGATGTGTCCGATGCTTATCATCCTTTCAACTTTCTGTAGTATAATTTCAGTTTTTTCGGATGAGAAGGCCTGATGTTTCTGCGAAATAGGTCGGACGTTTCGATTAACTGCTAAACTATGGATAATTAAATAATTTGGAACTCCCATTACATCTTCCGAACACCAAGCAAATAAATGTAACCAACAACGAAATCAATTTCTCACGGAATTCTGGTGACAAATTGGTTCTGAGCTTCAACCTCTTCCCTTTTGTAAACTTGTAATTTTCACAATTTTCATCGGTAGTTAAAAAATTAGGGGCTTTTCGGGGATCGTCAACTGGTAGTGACCCCAAAAGAAGCCCCGTTAACTGCTAGTCTTTTGTTTGCACCATTTCTTGGTCGCCCTTTGCCGCCAGTGCGACTCGGTAGCATTCTCGGGGTGCCTTCTGACTACTTGTTACGAATCTTAAATTGTTCCCGACCACATATTTTAAACATTGATGAACTATGGATGTCACCGCGTGCATTCGTGACAGCCATGATTTTCCGAAAATGGCATTGTGCGAAGCGGGTGCATCAACAACCGCGAATAGAATTGTGACCTCTTTCTTAAACGGTCCGCGGCCAAGCTGCACTATGCCTTCAAATTTGCCAATTACCAATGCCTTTGACCCTGTGAATCCAATAATGGTCTGATCTGACCTTGAAATCACCTGTGGCTTCTTGAACTGAGCAAAATTAAACGGGAAAATTATATTCGCGGAACTTCCGGTATCCACAAGAATTCGACGAACTTCCTCTCCCGCAATTTCCACCCCAATTACGACAACGTCTTCATGAGGGTCTGCTATATCCCTCATATCGTTGTCGTCGAAGTATAGGATTGGTGATGGACTCCCGTGCAGATGAGGAGATGTCCGAGATTCTAATTGGGTCGTCAGATTCACGATGTACCGCTTTCGGGAAGAATTGGTGATGCCTGCCATTGAATCGTCTCCAAAAATTGTTAGAGATTCAAAAATTTGATAGAGACTACTTACCTTCTTCCGACCCTCTATAACTTCTTCTTCGATGAATCCAATGACATTGCGATTGATAGGCATTGACATTCGGTTCTTCGGTTCGGTTCGGTTTGGTTCTTTCGGTTCTCGGTTCTTTCGGTTCTTCAAAATTAGTACCCATTTAGGAACAGAATAAATTTCGGTTCGTTCGGTTCGGTTCTTCTTAATTCGGTTCGGTATGGGTACTTAACTCGGTTCCAATCGGGTAGTTTTGGATACTTTAAATGCTTTGCAATATCAACGTATATAAAACTCTTTTTACACTTTAAAACAATAAAACTATGTAAATTCAATTGTAAGAAAAAAATACTAAATATAAGAAATATTCAAAATTAATATATTAAAGAATAATATTAGTAATATAAAAAATGGAGAGATGCTATCAAGTTTATTAAACTATATAAAGGTTGGTATTTTGTTATTTTGTTATTTTGTTTATACGCATAATAGTTTGTAAATATGTCGCCACTTTGAATAAAGTATGTTGTCATTTATTCAAGAGAACATAATTAGAGATCAATGATAAAAGACAATTTTAAGGGAATCTAACTTTGAAAAAGAAAATATATTTTTAAAACACTTCAAAATTAAAGGTTAATACATAGCTTCGGTTCTTAACGGGTACCCATGGTTCTTCGGTTCGGTACGGATCGGTTCCGAGAACCGTGGGTAATTGAAAACTGGAACTATTCAGGTATTATGAAAAAACCAAATCTACTTCGGTTCGGTTTTTTTGGTTCGGTTCGGTTCGGTTCTTTCGGTTCCGGTTAAAATGCCCATGCCTAGCAATTGACATCCGAATCGAGGTATTCTACAGATACATCGAAGAAATCTGTAACCTCTGTTATGACCATCGTTATCTCCGGCTTCTGTACTGCCACAATTTCTTTGGACGCAACTCCTTGTTGTACCCGTTTATTCACGTATTCAAGTAACTTCCCATTCTCCACCAGCATCTGTATTTCCTTTTTCAAAGAGATACAATCCTTTGTGCCATGCCCTACGTCTTCGTGATATCTATAATATCGATTATTCCTGCTCTCTCGAGGGGTCGGGATTGGAAATGGTCTTCGGTAAATTCCATTTTTTTTGTCTTCTCGTAAATGGTTGACACGCATTCGGTCACGTCAGATCCATTTGTTAGAAATGGGTCGGGTGACCACTTGGTTGTTCTGCTTGACCTTCTTCACCTAAGACGGTTGGGTTTTGACTGGGTTAGGCTGGGCACTAGGGGGAGTGTAGTAATTGGTTAAGGTTGCGAGATATAGCTTGACTGAGTATTCTGTCTAGTAGCGATCGCGGCCTGCGCGCTCTGCTAGATTTGTGCGGCCAGTTCGGATGTCTATTTCTCTTCAATCAATATTTATTCTTCCACCTGAGCCAAAAGGGTAGAAAAAGTGAACGTTTGTTTCTAAGTCACAACTTGCTTCATTGGTCCTGGAAGTAATCCTAACTGGTACCCTGTTAGTGCCACGTTTTCTTCGCAATGGTCAAGATCTATTTTAGCATCAATGAAACGCCGATATAATCCCTGAGGCTTTCTCCCACCTTCTGCATGCAGTTGACAATCGTGTCTCCATTTGTTCGGAAGCTCTTGCTTCCAACAAACTGCTGTCGAAACATTACCCAGAACATCCCGAAGTTTTTAATGCAGCCTTGCGACAGCCTGTTGTACCATTTTGAGGCCCGATATTTGAAAGTCATTAAAAAAGCTCAGCACGGAAGCTTGTCGTCGTTGTCAAAACTCAGCAAATAATTTTTGAAGGCCTCCAAATGATTATCTGGATCCTTTTTGTCGTCGTACTTTTCCAGCCTCGATATGACAAATCTTTTCGGGAGATGTCCCGACAATATTTCATCTGACAATGGTGATGCTCTTCAATTGAGTCCAAATCCATAAGCACCACCACCGAGGCCTTCAGTGGAAATCCCATACAATCCCTCATTATTTGGATTGATGAACTGGCTATTGACCATGTACCCGTGCGTTTGGTTTCCTGACGGTTTCCATTGAACTTGAGGCAATATTACCCGCCCTTCCTTACTTGCTGTCCCCATTTCCTCTTTATCAAGAGGGTTTGGTGTTCTTTTTTCCGTGCTCCCTCTTGTGTTTTGGTGAGTTGAACAGTCTTGCTCTATTGCGTTTGGATCTGCTCTTCCTTTTTAATTTAGTGCATCTGGTTCTACGTCGGGACTCTCTTCCTGAGGATTCATCGGTAGTGAAATCAGTGGAATCCTCTCGATCCTGTTTTGAAGGACGCTTGACCCTTCTTTCCACTTCCCGAACTGGTTTGAGTTCCCGACGGCCTCGCCACAGGAATTGTTCTTGTTTTGATTCTCACCCGAAGAGTCTTCTCTGTTGGTGTCAATCATATGCTCCTTGTCTTTCCCTTCTCGGATCATTTTTTCGTTCAATGCTTTTTCCTTTTTCAGCGTTCAGCTTCGCAATCTCCTCTATTAGATGTCTTCTTGTCATTATTAGAGTTGATCGCTTGTCCCGACCCCATCCATAATGGTCGTGGTCGGGGAATCTCTCGCCTTCAGACAGTGATCCAGCTCTGGTTGAAACTCTCTTGATCCCGTCCCCAGTCATCTCGTCGTTCATATTTCGGTTAGTCGTGATTTTGAGGAAAAAATGTAACCTTCAGGTATCACTCTTTTCCTACAAACGGCGCCAATGATAAGTTAAAATGTGACTAAAGTAGGTATCTTGGATCTAATGTTTGATGTGACTAGAGAGAAAAGTTTAGAGAGAGAAAGTAGAAAGAGAATGTATTTAATAATGCCTACCAACCGAGAGGGCTCCCTTATATAGTGGGTGATGTGGCCCCCACCTTTTTTCTTTGTGGTCCTTCCACTTTTACAACTTGGTCCTTCACTTTCCCTAACTTGAGAATATTCTCCTGTAACAATTAATTAATACAAGAATGGGACAAATACATTTATTTCACTTAATAATCTATATTTCTAATCTCGAGCTTGGTGATTTATTGCCTCATCAGTTACGAGAGATTGCGAGAGTATACTTGATACTAGAGTGATGACCTTGTAGACGGGCGAAACCGAAGCAATCTGCAGATAGATAAAGTGAAAAGCAAGCTGCAAACTTTGAACACCTTTCCAAACCAAGAATCTGATCTCGTCCGAAAAAGATTTGTGATGAACGATCGCGTTGGAATTTTTTTTGCAGGAGTAGAGTTGATCCAATAATACGCATGACTGTGTCAACCTAACGATCCAATAGTATACGTGACTACATCAGCTTAATTGACATAACATTTTCCTCGATTCCAACACTGATTGAAGGTTCGATACGTGATGTTCATGAAAAATATTTTGTTGACCATGTAATCAAAATTTACGAAAATCATATCAAATGGATATTAGAACGAAATGAGATGGATTTGTCCGTTATACGAACGATAAGTTTCCTCCACCGTCGTTATTCGGAATCTAACAACTTTTCAAACCACTATTATGCTACAACGAACCAATTAATGTATTTAGTATTCATACTTAGACAAGCTCTCTAATAATAAATTACTATTTAAAAAATAATAATTTGAATTTATACACCGGATAATCAACCAAACCCTTTATATATATCAAACAAGAAAAATAGTCTAAGAACATTATATATATATTTTTTAGCTAATATGTCCAAAAATAACTAAATATTAATAACCTATATAACACGTCAATTTGGTGCATGTATTTTTACTTTAACTTCGAGCAATAGCTTACTATAAATTTTGAAAGACGGTCTCTGAATCGTAAGGTCTCTTGAATAACCGAAACACTAAAAATAACAACGACCCGTCGTATGAGACAATCTAAAACATATAATCCGAGATCCACATTCATAAAAATAATATTTAAATTTCGTTTAAGAAAACATCTCAAATTTCGTATTCGAAATAATTTTTGTTTCTTTTATTTCCATTTCATTTGTTAATGTCAAATATCCTACACGAGCTTCGGTTCATAGCCACTAATTACCTTCTCGAATTTTTCAACGGTGTCCCTTTCATCACTATTATTGAAACTTGCATCCCTTTCAAGTCAAACTATACACTAGAAATAAAAAAAAAATCTTAACTAGCCCTCATTTTCAAGCAATCCAATATACTACATTTATTAAAAAAATAAAGTCACATTAAATCTGATCATAAATTCATACATAAGAAATTTTCACATTTTAAATTCTTTCTCCAAACTTTATATAAATAAATAAATATAACTTACCTAAAGAAAAAAAGATCAAAATTATCCATATCAAGATGACATTTCTATTATGTCACCCCTTGTATTGTCTCCGTTATCTATAAAAAAAAATATAAAATTTAAAATATGAAGCTAGCCCAAACCACTTCATATTTAGACAACCTCACTCATAAGTCATCATCATAGCATAACATAAATTCTACTTCTTTAACTCAAAAAGAAAAAAAAATCACATTCTAAACTAGAAAATGCAAAAGAAGAACATTTTCTGGTTCCTGGGTTTTTGTCTGTTTCAGGTTTTGTTTCTTACAAAAGCCGCTTTCAGCGTTGGTGGTGGAATCGGTGTCGGCATTGGAGGCGGTGGGGGTGGCGGAGGATTAGTCATCGGAAGTGGAGGTGGAGAAGTGTTTGGGGGAACCCCAACTGAATCAGAATCACCTCAAGAAAATGCTTACACCGCATTACAAGCATGGAAATCGGCAATGACGGAGGACCCTTTAGGGGTTTTAACTACATGGGTCGGGTCAAACGTCTGCTCTTACAAAGGAATCTTCTGTGCGGACAACAATGAAGGAGAACAAATCATCGTCGGAATAGATCTAAACCACCAAAACCTCAAGGGCATTCTCGTAAATGACTTATCGTCCCTAACCTCCGTTACAATCCTCCACTTAAACAGCAACAGATTCTCAGGCACAATCCCTCAATCTTTCAAAGACTTGTCTTCTCTTACAGAACTCGATCTCAGTAACAACCAGTTCTCCGGTTCTTTCCCTTTGATCACACTCTACATCCCGAATCTAAACTATCTCGACCTCAGATTCAACGATTTCTCCGGCGAATTACCTCCGGATCTCTTCGACAAAGATCTCGACGCCATTTTGATGAACAACAACAAATTCAGCGGACAACTGCCCTCGAATCTGGGTAACTCACCGGCTTCTGTAATAAATCTGGCAAACAATTACTTCACCGGTTCGATTCCGTCGAGTTTCGGGTTGATGGGTTACAAATTGAAAGAAATCCTTTTCTTGAACAACAAGTTAACGGGTTGCATTCCTCAAGGAATCGGGTTGTTCAGCGAAATGCAGGTTTTCGATGTGAGTTTTAATTCGTTAATGGGTCATTTACCGGATACGATTTCGTGTTTGAAACAAATCGAGGTTTTGAATTTAGAACATAATAAGTTGTCCGGTGAACTTCCCGGTTTGATTTGTTCGTTGAAAAATTTAGTGAATTTGACGCTTTCGTTTAATTTTTTTTCCGGGTTTAGTTCCAGTTGTTCCGATTTGTATTCGAGAAATGTGGGATTCGATTTCGTTAGGAATTGTATTCCGGGGAAAGACATGCAGAGGTCGGGATCCGAGTGTTCTGGAATTCCGGGTTTGGGGTTGAATTGTCTTAGAATTCCGGGTCAAAATTTGGTTTGCGGGTCGATTTTGGGGGGTTTACTTGGTGGTATTGTGAGTGAGAATAGTACAGAGCCATGAAAAGATGGTGTGTAAAAGCTTTTGTTAATTGTGGTTAATGTCTTAATTAATATAAGACTAATTAAAATTAAGCCCATTAGACGAATACAGTTCTTTTTTAGTTTACTTTTGATTTTTTTTTATTAGCACTACTGTCACGTGTCTAATTATTTTAATTAGGGAATGATTAATTTTTTTTATAATTAAATATTTAAAATTAATTAACTTATTTTTTAAATACACAAAATGTTTATAAATGGAGTAATAAATTAGTGTGGGGGAAAAAAGTTGAAAATTGTTGTTAGTAGTGATTATAGGCATTAAATAGAGTATATGATTGTGATTGAAGGAGTGGTTCAGTGATTTCCAGCTGCATTATATGTTTCTCCTAATTTGGCAGTCTTTTTAAACAAATCTGATAGGACAACAAGCCTGAAATCAACTACCTACATTTATTACTCTGACCCAACTTATTAGTATAATTTGGCTACACCGTTTAACAGAGAATCACGACCGGTTTGCAGTTTTAATGGATCAGTTTCGCAGTTAAACCACCAGTTCAAAACACCAGACAAACCATTTAGGAACCGTTTATCAAAATATTTTATAATGTTATTTAAAATTAATTTGTAAGTGTTAATGGAATCTAATTTCAATAATTGAGATACGTACCATATAAACGAGTTAATTATGCTATTTAATGTATTTTAATTTAAATATGTTATCATTTTAATCGAAATTTTATAATCAATCAATTATATTCTAAAAAAATAATTGTAATTTGATTTTGATATGTTTGATTATAGTTATGTGTTTAAGATATTTTATTTAATATTACGTAGATATTAAATATAATATATACATCTAATTGTATTTTGATTACAACTTTCCATATTTAATATCACTAGATATTTAAGATGTTTATGTAATTACGATGTTTTATTTATTATTACGGTTATTTTTTCGAACTATTCAATATTTGAAGTATAAATTTAAAGTTTTTAAAATTGTATAAATTTGGATTATGTTCCAATCGCGTAAATACATGTAATTTGGTTGTGAAATAAATTAAAAATATCAAATGTGTTTCAATTAACTACGTGTAATTTGGTTCCTAAAAAGGAATTATATTCTGATGGCATAATTAAATATAATTAATTAAATATATTTATTTAGTAGATTAACATTATCAACGATATAAAAATAGTAAAAAAATTATTTTTATTAAAAAATAGATAATCGATAGATTCAATCCACACAAATATTAATTTTTAGATAATCAATAGAATAATTATGATCCAAATTAACTTCTTAATAATATAAAATTTATTTCAATATTAATTCGGTCAATTTAAAGCGGATTTTTTAAATAGATAACCGAACTACTTGTGGTGTGTTATAAAATTGACAATAGGAATGCTATATTTGTGACATCGGGACATTGTGAATCACAATTGGTGATTCTGTGAAAATGACGGCGCTCCAGAGCATCCGGACAAATGTCCAAATTAACTTGTTAATAATATAAAATTTCTTTCAATAAACTAGAAAAAAAATAATATAAAATTTCTTTCAATAAACTAGAAAAAATGAAGGGTTAATAATATAAAATTTCTTTCAATAATCTAGAGAATTTAATATTTTCTTTTTCATAAAAGTACTAAAATTATTTAAAAAAATAATAGTTCGAAAAATCTATTTATAGAGTTATAATTTTTTTTAAATAATAATAGTTCGAATTTCCTATTTTTTTTATTTTTTAAAAAATATTAGTGCGAAATCCTATATATAGAGTTTTGATTTTTTTTAAATAGTTTAAAGTGCATACACTTATAAAAAAAATATTTTTTTTATACAAAATATTGTTTTTTAAAAAAAATCAGTCACGGATGACGTCAGCAAGTGACGTCATCCGTGCGGACCATCCGGGCGTCCGGACGAATCTCCGGATGGTCCGGACATTTTTCTTTTTTCAGAATTTTCAATTTTTTTTTTGGGTCTCCCCTATAAATAGAGGAGACCCCAACTCCAACCTCACACACTCTCTAAATCTACTATAAACTCTCTAAATCTCTCTACTTGTTCTAGATTTTTTATTAAACTTAACTTTCTTATTTTACATATTGTAGTTCTGTTTTCGAAATAGTTAGATTTTTTTTTTCGAAAAATAATTTTTATTAGTTTTTATTAGTTATTATTTGTGATTATCTCAAATTTCCAATGGCGTTTTGTGGCTTCAACAACAGGTTAGGACAAGCAACTCTGAAAACTGATTTTTTGGAATTTTCTTCTTTTATGATCTCTTCCACCCGAGAGGGATCCGATCACACGACGCGTCGAATCTGCCACTGAACCTACGAATATGAGTAAGACCGTCAAACAAACTTTTAGTTTGAAAATTTCCGATAAGGAGAGATGAAGCGTCAAACCTGCTAGTACTACACGTACGACTTTGAGTAAGACCGCCAAACCAACTTTTAGTTCTAAAATGGTCGACAAGGTGACACAAAGTGTCAAACACCCAACTCTAAATAAGAGTAAGACCTTTGTTCCTAAACAAAGTCTTAGTACGAAGAGGAAGATGGTCGATTTGATTGCTGATGCGTTAAGTAAGGTTAATCGTGAGACTCGAGGACAAGTTTTGGGAGATCCATTACAAATTGCAGTTACTGTTGAGAAAGTTTTGCGAGTTAAAAAAGTGGTTAGCGACAAGAGACTAAAAAATGTATTTTAGTAATATTAAATATTTTAATATAACTTGTAATATTTTAGCATTTGTAATATTAAATATTTTAATATGACTTGTAATATTTTAGCATTTGTAATATTAAATATTTTAATATAACTTGTAATATTTTAGCATGATAAAATATGATTTTGGTTTAAAAAATAATAAATAACATTTGTAATATTTAAAACCAAATCACAATAATAAAATTCAAAATGTAATATTAAAATTATAACAACATAACTTAAAAATAATAAATAATACTTGTTATATTTAAAACCAAATCACAATAATAAAATTCAAAATGTAATATTAAAATTATAACAATATAACTTAAAAATAATAAATAGCACTTGTTATATTTAAAACCAAATCACAATAATAAAATTCAAAATGTAATATTAAAATTATAACAATCTAACTTAAAAATAATAAATAACACTTGTTATATTTAAAACCAAATCACAATAATAAAATTCAAAATGTAATATTAAAATTATAACAATATAACTTAAAAATAATAAATAACAATTGTAATATTTAAAACCTAACCACAATAATAAAATTCAAAATATCATATTAAAATTATAACAATATAACTTGTAATATTTTTGCATGATAAAATATGATTTTGGTTTAAAAAATAATAACAAACACTTGTAATATTTAAAACCAAATCACAATAGTAATCAAAATGTAATATTAAAATTATAACCATAGAATTTGTAATATTTTAACATGATAAGATATAGTTTTGGTTTGTAATATTAAAATCAACACTACTAATATTAGATCTAAAAACATAATAATAATGTTCAAAATGTGATAATAACATAAGTAATATTTAAAATTTTGGACTATATAATAATTACAATACTTAAAATATTAATAACCAAAACAAATTAATACTAACCAAAATGTAATAATAATTTTATAATAATATGCAATATCTCAATATTTTTTAAATATAACTTAACATGTGATTTTGGTTATAAAATAATTAAAACATTTATAATATTTACAAATAAACCGTGGTTTTTTACAAATAAACCGTGGTTTTGCAGTCCTGGCGGTTTGCGGTCCTAATTGGCCAGTTTCGCAGTTAAACCACCAGTTCATAAACAGATTTCCAGCTTTGAACCGCGGTTCCTTAACCATTTTCCACCTCTAGCTACACTACTCAATCATGTTTTTCTTTTCTTTTAAATTTATTTTGTTATTATTATGTGTGTTTTATCTTTTTAAATTTTGTATTTTAAAGTTTTTTTTTTACATGTGATTTTTTATGACCGGTTAAAAGATAGGGTGGTTAATGGTTTTTTTTATAACGGTGAATTGAATCGATAAGAATTGTATCGGAAATCGAATTGAACTTTGACGGTTCGGTTTGCATTTTCATTTTAAAAACCAGAATCGATAAAAAAAATTAAAAAATAAAATCAATTTATAACCAGATTATTTATAACCAATGGTTGAATTTAATAAATTGATAGTTGATAAAGATGGAAATAATCTATAAATTTCTAAAATATATAC
Organism: Limnanthes douglasii subsp. nivea; assembly: GCA_036936605.1. NCBI lineage: Eukaryota > Viridiplantae > Streptophyta > Magnoliopsida > Brassicales > Limnanthaceae > Limnanthes > Limnanthes douglasii. Next base: position 30,020,578 of record JAUPFV010000004.1, read on the forward strand.
GAAATATGGCCGATAAACTTATAAAATTTAATTTTTATATTATTTATTTAAATAATAAATTTAAAAATTAAATTACGATTAGATTTAATTTTTTAATAATAGATCGAACCGAACCGAACCAATAACAGACCGAACTGAAATCGAACCAATTTGAAATGAAACGGATTATATAAAATCTTAACCGAACCGTTAATATTAAGTCTACTAGAAGTTTTCAGACGTTAATATTTGCATTGAATGTATCAAGATAAAAAAATAGATGCATACATAGCGAAAAGAGTTTTAAATTTAATACATATAGAAATATATGAATCATTCCATACCAACATGGAATAGCCAACAATATTTTGTATCATTCATTGATGATTTTTTATACTGCACGTAGCTTTATCTTATTCATAAAAAATAAGAGGTCATTAACAAGTTCAAAGTCTTTAGGAACTATGTTGAAAATAGTTTGGTAGAGATATTAAGTGCGTCAAACTGGATGGTTGTGGTGAATACTACAGGAGATAAATCGTTTGTGATATTTGTATATGTGTGCAAAATAGTTCATTAGTATATGATGTCGAGTTCGCCTATCATGAATGAAGTATTTGAAATTTGAAATCATAGATTAATTAATAATATAATAAATATGATTATTCTTTTAACTTTATTTATATCATTTTGGGGAGAATCAATAAAGTAACTATATATCTTCTTAATAGAGTTCCAATAAAAGTAGTTACTAGAACATTGTACAAACTTTAAACTTGACATAAAACAAGTTTAAAGAACTTACATATTTGGGGATGTCCAATTGTAGTGAAGCCTTAAAGGCCGACTGAAAATAAACTAAAATTTTAAAATAGTTAGTTGTTTCAATAGATATCCTGACTATAGTATTGGTTTAAAGTTTGATAGTCCTTCCAACATTAACATTTATATATCGCACAATAAAATTATGTGAGGATATTGAGTTTATGAGGAAAATTTATTAGAAAATATCATCGCATTTTCTCAATATATATATATATATATATATATATATATATATATATATATATACACTGAGAGTATGTTATAGATTTATGGGATGACAAAAAAAAAAGATGCTTATATCTAAAGGTGAAAATTTTAATCTCGAATAATATGCAACAATAAATCTGGAGACTGAGTTTATATAAAATATTGTATATCCTTTAATTATTAAAAGTATTATGTATGCTCAAATTTGTATGAGATCGTACATTATATTTATTATTGTTGGTGTGTTAACAAGATATGTAAGTAATCAGGAGATAGAATATTAGAAGGTTGTCAAAAATATTCTCTAATATTTTCAATAAACAAAACATCACAGATTAACATATCAAAATTTTAGATAAACTGGAGATCATAGAGTATTCAGACTAAGATATTACGGAACGTGAGTATTCTCGTCCTTCAGATCTATACATCATTTTTTTAGCGCGATGTTAAATATTATGGAAAATATAAAATAAATACTCATTGCATCTTTCAATATGGAATCAAAATTTGTTGTTTGTTTCAAAACATCCAATTATGTACTTTTGCTAATTTTGAATCGTGAAAATGATAAAAAAAAATCATTCAGTTATACTAAGACAATAATTCAATGGTTTGATATGCATACTGTAATAAAAGCTCGGTTAAATTCCATCACATAAATATCAAGTTCTTGTCTTTTAGAGAGAGTTCAAAATTGTCAAATCAGTGTAGAACACATAAACACAAACTTATTAGTGGATCTTTAACCGATATGGGATGTGGGACTTTGGTCACTTAGGGCGGATTTATCTGCTCACAATTAGATGACACTGTGCCGGTCCTTGATCAAGCCACTTGCTTGATGAGCTATCAGGCACTCTATATTTAGATGAAGATGCGCCGCTCCTTGATCAAGACACCTACTTGATGAGCCATCTAACTTATATACTGATCTTTATTCCCATGTTTAACCGATGTGGGATATGGGACTTTGGTCGCACCTAACAATCCTCCTCTCGAACAAAGTACCACTCTAGCCTCCTCTCGCCTCCTCTCAATTGACTTTCATCCGCCTACTCTAGTCAGATGAAGAGAACCCTGAACTCTAGAGTTTTAGGGAGGATCTATCTGCTCACAATCAGATGACACTGTGTCGCTCCTTGATCAAGCCACCTGCTTGATGAGCCATCTGACGCTTCATCTTTAGATGAATCTGCGCAACTCCTTGATCAAGCCACCTGCTTGATGAGCCATCTGGTGCTCCATCTATAGATGAATCTGCACCCGCACGGCTTTGCTTTTGGTCCACTTCCAAAAGGCCTCACACTAATGGAGATGTATTCTTAACTTATATACTAATCTTTCTTCCCATGTTTAACCGATGTGGGATATGAGACTTTGGTCGCACCTAACATTTAATGCAATGAAGATGACTTTAGTCTCTTTTCTCGACTGGTCATGTACAAAATTATTAAATTTATCTATGTATCGATATAAGTTAAGAGCGTTCATTTGGTGGATGCATCCTATAGTATAATATGATGGTCAAAGTGAGAGATTGTTATAATTTCTCTATTAGGATAGATTGTCACGTGATTTATTGATGTATTTGATTATTATCAAAACTAGTCAAATAAAATAATCAAATATTATATAACGGACTAATAGATAAAATCTATATCATAGAGGTTAATGTATAGATTCCTACGATTATTTCGAATAGTATGAGAGATTATTTCAAGAAATAAATAACCTAAATGAAACTAAATTTTTTAGACTATCACCTAATGTCATTATGATTTGGGGTTATGGTCCTTAAAGTTGATACTTTAACAAGTTTTGGTTTTATTTATAATGGTATTTGCACTTTAGATTCTAAATATTAACACTTAAATGAAGAAAAAAATTGAAATAAATCACAAAACTGTAATTTGAAATCACAAATTTCATCTTCTTGTGAGATATAAACTTTCAAACAATCTAAAAATGATAATAATTAGATTTGACTCTTTATTCAAGAATCTCATTAATTTTTAGCCGAAGTCAAAATTATTTGGGGTTATGGTCCATAAAGATGATAATTAACAAGTTTTGGTTTTATTTATAATTGTATTTGCAATTTAGGTTCTAAATGTTAACACTTACATGAAGAAAAAAAATTGTGTAATTTTTTTTTAAATAATTACAAAACTATAATTTGAAATCAGATATTTCATCTTTTTGTAAGATATAAACTTTCAAACAATCTCGAAAATTATAATAATAAGATTTGAATCTTTATTCAAGAATCTCTTTAAATAAAATCAAGTTGAATTAATACTTATCCTTTTTTTTAATTTAAACGTGTAAATCTATAACCATAATTTATCAAAATCTCATAAGCATTGAATATAAATAAAAAATCACAGCATAAACTTGATTAGTCTAGTTTAAATCAATAATGGTCTAATCAAATAGAAAAATCAACATATAATTCATTGCTAGAGGTTTTTAATGGGATGTATCACGACAAAAATTAGCGAGATCATGGCAGAGTTATCACGATATATACGGTAACTAAACACGGTAAAATACGGTAATGCCACACACACGACAATTGTACATGATGAGTTAAGATTTCACCTTAGTAAATTGTTATAAGAGAAGTTTAGAGAGAGAAAGAGTCATAGAGTTTTTAGAGAGAGAACGTTTAAGTACAAATGAGTTCAATAGAAAAAGTGTTCAACCCTATTATTATGTTAGCCTTACCCTTTATATAGAGGAGCCAAGACTTAGCCTCATAAGTGAAATCTGTTACAAAAGAGGAAAAATTGCTCTTTAGTCCTTAAAAATTATTCATAATTACAAATGTTCTCTAAAACCTACAATGCATATAATTTAAGGACCGAAGTTATATTATTTGCAGTTTAATCCGTAAATTTACATTATTTACAATTTAATCCTCAAAATCCTACTTCCATATTAGAAGCCCCCATAGTTCTCATGTTAGTAAATGAATGAGAACTAAAATGTCTTTGAACTAGAATGTCTTTGAACTACAATGTCTTCAAACTAGATTATTTGAATCCTTTCATACGTCAAATTCAAATGGCTCCTGTTTAATACAAACTCAAAATCCAAAAATTTATTTGAATATACAGATTCGAAGCAACCATTCGAAGCAACCGTTCAAAGTAACCAAAATTTAATATAACTTTGAAGCCAACAATTCTCCTCGGATCATTATGGAAACAGAATTTAAAAAGTAACCAAAATTTAATATAACTTCGAAGCCAACAATTTTCCTCGGATCATTATGGAAACAAAATTTGAAAAGTAACCGTTTCATATAACCGTTCGAATCCATCATGACTATATAACTTTTAAACCCATAGCTAGATATCTAGCCTAACAAATGTCGAGCTCTTAATCCCCTGACCGCTTTGTATTCTACCCTATCACTATCAAAGTCCCTTAAACTTCACACATATCTTTTTATTTCTACAAATTTTAATCAGTAGCCTCACTTTTCATTATCACCACACAAATCAATTGAGAGAAAACAATCCAAACGCTTGGCTACCTTCATCGCATTCTTCATTTTTCCAGAATCTTCATCAGAAAAAAAAACCAAAATTTCTAATCAAAATTCATCTTCTCCGATCAACCTTCATCTGGTTTATGAGAAAAAAAATCCACGAACTAGAAAATCCAAGGCTAACATACCCGAGAAACCAAAATCTCCAGAACCTGATAACAACTTAGTCTTCAGATCGTACGAATACTTCTGCATTACTCATTGAGCGGAAGAATATAGAGCTGCAGGATTAATCAATAGCACTCTTATTGAAACAACCACCAAAACAATTTATTACGGTAATTTTGATCCAACCAAAGCTCCTGCTATTTCTCATTCTCTTATAACCGAAGAACGTTCTTCGTCCAAAATCCTAGGTCCTAAAACTCCTCGAGCCTCTTCATATCAAAGTAACATTTCTCTTTTGATTAGTGAAGAATATCCTTTAAAGAAAAAATCAAATAATCTCTCTTTGAATCATTCTTCAATAACCAGAAAAAGAAGAACTTTTATTGTCATGGGAGACAAATCAGAAATTATCCCAACTCCTCCCCCTTGGAATCCAGATATTGAAGCTCCTCCTCAGAGAGAAGTAACTGAGGAATTCCCCAAGCTAATAACCCTTCACCAGAAGCTATTAATCCATTACCTCAACAATCTAGATGAGAGACATCAAAGGTAAATGAAGCTGATTTGAGGCTACCAAAACCTATCTCGAAGCTGAATCCAACGATGGGAACTCAGAAAATACCCATAAACCTCAAGCAGAAAAATATAATTGCTTTATTTTCGAAGAAGAAAGAGCTACGATTGGCAGAAACTTAAGGAATCTCGAGGCTAAATACATAATTCCTCTGAAAAACGTTCAGTATATATATTACAAGGATAGCCAAGCTTCGGCTCTAAAAAAGCAATGGTGAATGGGAGATAACATAACTCTTTGACTACCTACAGAAGGGGAAACTCCCTTAGACTGCAAAGATGACGAGCTAATAGTCTACCCCGAAATCATCAACTGGGGTCTTCGGTTTCCACTGGATCCTATGATCGTGGAATACTTCAAACTCATCAACTTATGCCCTACTTAGGTGACACCAAATCAATGGTTCACCCTTATGTCAGTGATTATAGCATCTCGACTATCTCAAATTCCAATCAACATCAAAGACTTCATCTCCTCGACTCAACTATCGAAAGGTTGAAGCTTCCCTTTTACTACCTCACCTTGGTAGATGACCTTAAAATCATCGATGACCTCTTAGAAGCTGATAAATTCTGGAAGCAGAAATTCATTTTTATATCAGGAGCATGGGAGAATGGCAAAGAAATTTCCTATGCTAATTCTTCAAAGCTAAATCTCATCTGGAGAAGCAATCGTAAGCACTTCGAAATGTTTACATTCTGAAATAAATTATATTTTTTGCCTTTCTATTTTTTTAATTTTCTACTTGCATGATTATTTCAAAAATTTCGAGGTGTTATTTAGCACGTCGACCTGCTGCTAAGGATATTTTATAAAAACTTGTTGCTTGGGCTAAGAAAGAATGGAATAATATGTTTTACACTGCCTTCCAACCCATCAATTTCCTTAACCGCCACATATTCCCAATCTCAGAGGGTGCCTTGCCACCTCGAAATTTGATGTTAGAGCCTGATCCGAAGATAGTCTGCAAACGAATAGTTCAACCCGATTGTAAAGTTTTCCTTTCTATTCGCAACAAATCAGAGAGTCATTTACCAAAAATGAAGAAAGAAAAAGCTATTAAAGAGAGGAAAGGTAAAAAGACAGCTAGCACATATGGTGCTAACCCTTCAACTCCTTCAAAGCCAAAGCCTCAAAAAATAAAAACTGATGAACAGACTCTCTCACCCATCAAAGAGAGAAAGATCAAGAACCGTATTTAAAGAAAAAGAAAGCTTCTTCCAGTTCCCATGGAAAGAAAAATAAACAAGCGAGAATCACTTTGTATACACTGGTTGATGAAGATGAAAAAACTGTTCAAAACCAACAAAACTAACAAAACCCTTCGGTCGAAGAACAGATAACCAAAGATAACATTGTGATCATCATCGAAGACAATACTACTAATGAAAATTAGGCTGCTGAAAACTTCGATCCTGATATTTTCATTAATTTTGAGAACATTGAAGCGCTTACTGGTGAAGACGATCCTGTTCTTCAAGTCATCCAAAATCACATGATTAACTTTGGGAGACAAACATCTGCCGAGGTGTCTCCAGAAATTATATGTCATCTTGCTCCCACCACAACTTTAGATATGATTCAACGTCCTAGTTCATCAGAAACATAAAATCCTCTTCCTCCTCCAAATCATGCAATCTTTGTTGCACTTCAACCATTTACCGATCTCGACATTGCAGCAAAAGCACTTATTCCCAATTGAAAGCTTCTCAAAACCATCTAAAGCAATTGGCTAAAGATATGGTCTATTACAAAGAATCTTACGAAGTTGAGAAGAAATTAAGAGAATATTTGCATAACAAAGTGGTTGATCAATTTCACTTGTATGAAGTAGCAAGGTTCGTACTTATAAAAGGTGCTCTCTCCATGAAAATTAATTTGCAAATTACACACATGGTTAACATAGAATTGCTGATGACTTCTCATGAAAAGGATATGAATAAGCTCAAGACTGATCATGCTACTGAACTGGCTACCAAAATATCTAACTCGAAAGGTCTACAAAATTCTATTACCCGTTGTGAGACAAAAAATAAAGAACTAACCGAGGAGATAGCTACACTAAAGAAAGATTTTGAAGTGGAAAAAACTGTTGTTGTTGCTGCTGCCGAGGCTGACCTTTCAAAAGACATGCTAGCTGTTATTAACACCGGAAAAGAAGAAACAACCATTCTCCTTCTTCGAGAACTTCATGCTACTTATCCGAAAATCAACCTTACAAGTTTCTGGAACGATATTCTCATAGAGAAACGTCCAAGTGAAGATTTTGATCCTATTCTTGATTCATCGTCTTCAAAAGAAGAATCGTCCGAGGAAGACGAGTCGTCTGATTAAGTTTATCATTTTTTTGTGTTTGTCAGGTTAAAAATTTCTTATTGTACTTCAAAGAATTAATCTAATCGACAAACGGTTTCCTTGTTTTATTATTCTCTTCACATATTATTCGATGCTAAATTTTAAAAAACAAATATAACTTAAGTACTTTGAAGTTTCAACATATAATTATAAATTGTAAACTTACCACCTCAAATACCTTAACGAAATTGGTGAACATGGTAACTCTTTGAAAAATTCTCAGTGTGCTGTTAAACTTTCACTTCGAATAAATTGTAATGTGATTATTAAACATGGTTGTATCTTCGCAAAATGTTATAAACACTTTGGAACATTATACTCTTAACCAACCTCAAAGATGATCAGTCTTTGATAAGTTGTTAAGATAGTTTTATTCAAGCATGTGTAAACAACCATTGGCTAAAAATGAACTTTACTAATACTATTGAATATGTACACAACGCCACGTTAAAACCTTCCTGGGCCAACAGGATAGGAAAGAGTGCGCAATCCAAAAGTAAAAATTCCAAAATACAAAAAAATATATCTACTCCCAATAAAGCTTCAAGTGTTGTATATTCCATGGATGTTGAAGCATCCTCCCCTCAAAATCACAAAGACGATAAGATCATGACTTTATCCTTTCAACAACCATATAAGGCCCTTCCCAGTTCAGAGCCATTTTTCCAAGGTTCTTCTCCTTTGTATGTAAGGAAAATTTTCTCAACACCTTATCACCTTCTTTAAAATATCTTCTCTTCACCTTCGAATCATATCTATTCCTCATAAGAGTCTGATAGTGGATTACATTCAAATGAGCTTGAACTCTTTTCTCCTCAATCAGATCTAAATTTTCCCTTCGAACTTCATCATTAGATCTTTCAGAATGTATTGAGTTATTATAAAAGATGACATCGTAGATTCTATGGGGTTGACTGCATCCATTCAATATACCAAAGCAAAATGAGTCTCATTTGTAGCCTCTATAGGAGTTGTCCGATAAGCCTAAAAAACCTCTTGCAAATAGTTTGGCCATGTTCCTACTGCCCCCGTCAAATTCTTCTTCAAGCCATCTAAAATTGTTCTGTTTGTTACTTCCTTTTTCCCGTTAGCTTAAGGATGAAAAGGCGTCGAAAAATATTATTGAATTCCTTTAGAAGTACAAAATGAAGCATCTCCTTGTTATTAAACTAAGGGCCATTATCTGTTGTAATCCTCCGAGGAACTCCAAAACTACAACAAATGATGTTCACAATAAACTTGATCACGTCCTTTGCTTTTTTCCCTGATAATGGTTCTGCCTCTGCCGAATTTGTAAAATAATCCACCGCTACAATTATCATATGTCTTCCTCCAGAAGCCATCGACAAAGGTCCCACCAGATCAATCCCTCATCTATCAAATGGCACTGTCTCAGATATAGACATAAGTGGAACTGTTGGCCTATGAATAGCATTAACAAATGTCTGACAAGTATCACAACTTCGAACTAAATTCTTAGCATCATTCATGATTGTAGGTCAATAGAATCCTACAAGTAAAACGCGACGTGATAGAGCATAAACCCACAATGAGCTGACCCTTCACCATCATACAATTCCGATAACATTTCTTGTGATTCTTGCTTGCTTAAACATTGCAATAATGGCTTGCTCAATGCCTTTTTATACAATATTCCATCCAGTACTATATATCCGAAGGCTTTACTTCTCAATTTTTTGGCCAATGGTGAATCATCTGGTAATGTTCCTTGATTCAAACAACTGAGAATGTCTGATCGCCAATCGTTTTGGATTACATCAGATGTAACAAACAAATTCCTCTACACATTCACACTGGTTAGATTGAGTAAGCATTGAAGGATTTTCTTGTAACAAAATCCAGTGATATTCTTCCTTGTAAGCGATATTTTCTAAAGAATCAACGACCATGTTACTCCCTCGACCAATATACTCCACAACAACATTGTCAAACAGAAGCATTATATTATGAAGTTCCCAAAGGTATAAAATCAAACGATCCTTTCTTGCTTCAGAAAATCCAGATACCTGATTTGCTAACAAGTAAGAATCTGTTTCCAAACGTACTGAAGTTGTTCCACAAATTTTTTCCAATCTTAAACCTACCAAAGCATTCATATTCAGCTTCATTGTTTGAAGCATATAAAATAAATTTAATAGATTGAATCATTGTCTCTCCAGTTGGAGCTATTAACTGAATCCCGGCACTACACCCTGAAACACTAGATCCTCCATCTGTTCGGACAACCCACCTCAAATTTACTGGAGTATCCTCTTTACTTTCTTCCTCATCTGATCGGCTTGAATGGAATTCAACAAAACAATCTGCCAATGCTTGCGCCTTTATTGTTGTTCGAGGTGTAAACAAAATGTCATAGTCCCCCAACTCCACTAACTATTTGGTCATTCTCCCCAAAATATCAGGTCATTGTAAAACATTTTTCAAAGGGAATGAACTTCGGACTTCAATAGTATGTGCTTGATATATGAACGCATCTTCCTAGCAGCAATCACCAGTGGTAATGCCAATTTTTATAATTTCATATATCTCTTTTCTGCTTCCACCAAACGTTTACTAATGTAATACACCGGCTTCGGAATTCTTGAATCCTCACTAATTAACAATGCACTCAGTGTAAAATCTGATACCACAATGTAATAAAATAGATTCTCTCCATTTCGAGGATTTGACAAAATATCTGGTGATGACAAAATTTTTTAATGTTTGTGAATGCTGTTTCACATTCCGATGTCCACTCAAACCTGTTTGGTCCTCGTAACACTTGAAAGAAAGGAAAGCATTTGTCAGAAAATCTAGATTTAAATCGATTAAGTGTTGCTAACCTTCATATCAGAATTTCCACTTCTTTGATATACCGAGGTGAATTCATTGTTATCAAGGCTTTCAATGGTTCTAGGTCAGCTTCTATTCCTTTTTCACCGATGACAAAACCCAAAAACTTCCCCAATCGAACTCCGCGGGTGCATTATTCAGGATTTAACTTTAACCTGATCGCCCTTAAATTAAAAAAATATTCCTCTAAATCATCAAGATGCACTTCATCCTTTGAACTTTTTACCACCATGTCATCTATATATACTTCTATATTCCTACCGATCTGAGTAGCAAAATCTTTGTTCATCAACCTCTGATAAGTGGCTCCAGCATTTTTCAACCCAAAAGGCATAACCCTATAAGAATGTAAACCCCTATCAGTTATGAAAGTTGTGCATTCTTGATCTTTTGAATCCATTTGAATATGATTATATCCTTCAAAAACGTCCATGGAAGTTAAAATTTTATTGCCCGATATAGAGTAAATCAACCGATCTATTCGAGGAACAAGAAATTGATCTTTGGGACAAGCTCGATTCAAATCTGTAAAATCCACACACATTCTCCATTTCTCATTCTTCTTTTATACCACAATCGGATTTTCCGTCCACAAAGGATATTGTGACTCCCTTATGTGTCCAACCTTAGATAACTGATCCACCTCGGCAACAACCGCTTCTGTGTTTTCCGAGGAAAATGCTCTTCTTTTCTGAATAACCGACTTGACCTTCGGATCAATAGTCAAGCTGTGACGAATAAACTCAATTGGTACTCCTGTTACATCCTCTGTCCTCCAAGCAAAGACATCCAAATTAGAAGATAAAAAATCCAGTAGTTGTTGACGTAGAAGCTGGGTCAATAAGGTTTTAATTCGAAGTACTTTTCCTTCCGAAAAAGTAAACTCTTCAATCTCTTTACTTACCGTTAAAGACCCTGGGGTTTCCCTAAGACCGTCAACCCTTTCTTCAAAATATGAGGGCACCCCTTCTAACGGTTATTTATGCATTAAGTATCCACTAATGGATCCTCGGATCCGAAGTACACTGGCATAACATTCTCTAGCTACCTTCTGGTCGCCTCAAACGACCCCAATCTGATCTCCAACCACATACTTAAAACACTGATGAACTGTAGACACAACACCATACATTCTTGAAAGCCATGATCTTCCAAAAATAGCATTGTAACTTGTGGGAAAGTCAACCACCACAAAAAGTACCTGGATATTTTTCTTAAATGGTTCTTTTCCTAAACTCACTTCACCCTAGAAATCTCCAACAACACAAGATGTTACACCCGTGAATCCTATAATCGTTTGATCTGATTGAGAAATTCGAGGTGGGTTCGTCATTCTATCATAAGTGGATGTAAAAAGGACATTAGCAGAACTGCCAGTGCCAATCAGCACACGTCGAATTTCGACGCCAACCACATCTACTCCAATAACCACATCATCTCCATGTGGTCATGCAGTACTTCGTAGATCACCCTCATCAAACAAAATGAAAAGAATAACTTTATTTCCGTACAAATGTGTGAACATTTTCCCTTCAATTTTAGTTGTCAAGTTGACAACATGTCTCTTCCTTGAACTATCCGAATTACCAGTCATCGAATCTCCTCTGAAAATGGCCAACAATTTAAAGAACTTACATAAATCCCGCACATGCCCCTTTTCCTATGGGCTCCTCGACTGCCATCAGAAGCAATCTGTTCGAATTTTTCTTCACATACTGAGAAGAAGCATTAAATGGTTCAGAATTTGAATCTAAAATGATCAAATTCTCAGCTGGTGCAACCTTCAAAGTTGATGCAATATTATTTTTCGATCTGCTCCCTTGCGACTTTACATAAGTCAGGAGCTTTCCATTTTCGATAAAAAAATTGAATATCTTTCTGCAAAGCAATGCAATCATTTATATCATGTCTAATATCTTCATAATATTTGCAAAACTTATTATTTCTTTCCTCCCTTAGCCTACTAATTAAGGTTGGCTTCCCAAAATTTACGAAGCTCTTAGTCTTATCCTTATCATAGCTACATTCTCTGTCAGATCAACATAATATTCTGGTTTAACCTACTGATATGGTCAAGGCTTGTTATAAGTGTTAGATGGAGGGTGATTTGAATATCCACCACTCCGAGAGGCAAATTGTTGTTCTTTTGTCTTGACTGCTGATTACCATTTTTATTTGAGGGCCCTTAGTTATTGGCCATCTGACCCGAATTATTTGAAGTGCTAACCGGTCCTCCTCGGACCCTAGTTGACTCCTCGACTTTAATCTGATCCTCAACTTGAGCCATCAAAGCTCCAAAAGTTAAGGCTCTTCTCTTTGTAGTCTCATTGGCCAGGTTCCCTCAATAATCCTTGGAGAAAAGCTGACATTGCCACATTCTCTTCACAGTTTTCGAAACTAGCTTTGGTCAAAACAAATCTCTTCGTATAATCCTTCAACTTCTCTAGGTGTCTGCTTGCACTGTCTAATGGTATTACCATTTTCTCTCATTTCTTTGCTTCCCACAAACTGCTTTCGAAATGCAATATAAAAATATCTAAAATTCGAAATGAACCCCATCGGAATCCGATTGTACCATTTTAGAGTTGTTCCCTTAAAAGTCTATGAAAATGCATGACACACCAGCCAATCGTCATCTTTGAAATTCATCATATAGTTCTTGAACTGTTCGACGTGATCATTGGGATCCTGCATCCCATCGAACTTCTCTACCTTGGAAATGTCAAAACACTTCGGAAGTGTTATGGAGCGAATTCCACTTGTCAACGGAGAGTTTCTCCAGTTGACACCTTGAACAAACTGATCATCTGTTGCCATTGTAACATATAAATTTCATTATCACTTTTAGATTTACTCTTTTTTTTATGTTTCCTCGACTAATCTCTTTCTGATTCCTCTTTCAAAGAACCCCTGTATCTTTTAAAACCCGAAGCTGAGCTTGCTACTTCCTCGTCACTAGAGGTTACATACTTCTGCTTACCTTTTTCCCTTTGCGAGATGAATATCGCTTTTTAAGAGACACAAAACACGCTTTTTGTGCTCAATTTTAGCTCGCCGATCATCAAAAGATTGATCAGATTGGTCTCCTATCTCAGTCTTTTCTGTTTCTTGTCTAACCTCGGAATTAAGCTTCACTAAGTGGATCTCTTGATCCCTTCGTTCATACTTCTCATTTAGTGCATTAATCTTGTCTAAAAGCTGGTTTATTCGTACCTCAATATCAAATTAAGTTTGGATCGGAGATGATCCATCAGGTCTAATTCTGTCTCTCTGTAAATCATCTTTTAAAGTTTCCATCGTTGATCAAATCGTAGGATTGTTCTCCGGATTCATCGTTTAATTTTGAACAGAAAATACAACAAGATTGTATCAATTTCGAACAGAATAAGTCACTGATTTTTTTTCTTCAGTCCCCAGCGGAGTCGCCAATTTGATGAGTTAAGATTTCACCTTAGTAAATTGTTATAAGAGAAGTTGAGAGAGAGAAAGAGTTAAAGAGTTTTTAGAGAGATAAAGTTTAAGTACAAATGAGTTCAATAGAAAAAGTGTTTAACCCCTCTATTAGGTTAGCCTTGCCCTTTATATAGAGGAGCCAAGACTTAGCCTCAAAAGTGAAATATGTTACAAAAGAGGACAAATTGCTCTTTAGTCCTTAACAATTATTCATAATTACAAATGTTCTCTAAAACTTACAATGTATACAATTTAAGGACCAAACTTATATTACTTGCAGTTTAATCCTTAAATTTACATTATTTATAATTTAATCCTCAAAATCCTACTTTCATATGAGTACATGTGATTGTCATGCAAAATGTAACAACACAACACAACTGTCACGCACACGATATAACACGATAATCAATTTAATATTATTTTTTATAACAAACGACATGGTTTGATAAACAAATTATTATTTAGTTTTTATATTCTAATTTAAAAGTAGAATAGGTTATTATAGTTTTATTATTATACTTTGATTATTATTATGGATTGTTTATTATGGGTTGGTTATAAACTACATATATTTTTAAATTTTAATCGTTATTTACTAGTACAAGGGTTGTTATTGTTTGATAAAAAATTTATTATATAGTTTGTATATTATAATTTAAAACTACTATAAGGTTATTATTATACTTTGATTATTAATAATATTTGATTATTATGGTTTGATTATAAATACTACAAGTGTTGTTATATTTCGATCATTACGTAATAGTTCAAGTGTTGCTACCATTTGATAAAAAAATGTTATATAGTGTATACTATAATAAAAGTATTATAAGGGTACTATAGTTTTATTATTATCCTTTGATTATTATTGTGGTTTGATTATTATGGTGTGATTATAATTACTACAAGTGTTGATATATCTGATTACTTACTAGTGATAAAATTATTGTAGAACTAGTTTTATTATACTATAACTTATTATAGTTTGTTTTATTTTAAACTGGTAAAAAATTATGATAAATTGTTACATTATAGGATTCTATGATAGAAATAAATTTTATTGATTTCAGCCTTTCATAGTTCATAATTTTGCGGGCCATGATTTGTATAAATTTTCTCAAATTAAACTACATATGACAAACTCTATTACAAATACTATTAATCATAATCTAACAAAGTTTCATCTTCTAATTCAAGATCTTCATCATCATTTCCTGCAACATCAGCTTCAGCTTCATCGATAAGATCTTATTCAAGTTATACTTTAACATCTTCTTGAAATTCATCGAAGATGTCCCTTTAATAATCTTTCATTTATATTTTTTGTCTTGCATCTTATGAGCCATTGTCGTCCAGTCTTTGATTGCAACAAGTACTTTAAGTGCCCCGTCCGTTAATTTTGTTTTTTTGTCTTGTATTGTAGTCTGACTTGACTAAAAAATACATTCACTTGACATTGTAGATATAGGTATTGAAAAAATATTTATGACTAACCTACAAAGAATATGAAACATGTATATTTGGAACTTCACCGTATTAAGATATCAAGAGGGTTTTGGGAGTCATACTGATGAAATTTAAATTGAGTGTTCAAATATCTAGACACTTCATTATCAGCTTGAGAGCTCTTGTCACCTGATAAGTGCATTTCATGTCACTTATTACGCTTCCATTATTCTTAAATCGTCGCTGGTTCTCAAGTATTCGTTGTGTTTTAACGTGTTTTTCCAATATTCTTAAAGGTGCTTTTAACGATGATAAATCTGTTAATCTAATCATGGAGTTGTGTTTGGGTGATGAGATTTTCGATCAGATTATTACCAAGGGGTCTTATAGTGAAAAGGCTACTGCTCCGGACGAGAATTTTGCGCTGTTTTCATTGGATTTTCGGTTTTTTTAATTAGAACCTTGTCGGCATACGTGAGATTTATCACTTACATAAAGAAGAACTATGACTATGGAGTTTTGATATTTCTACTGACCTTTAATTTGATAACTGTTTCGAGTTCCCGGGTTGAAAATGCATCACATCCTCCTCCTTTGCCGACTGACACATCAGCATTGCAAGAGTGGAAGCTAGGCAGAAAACATAGCATCAATAACTCAGACGAAATAACTGATTATTTTTATGTTGGACCAGCCACGAAATTTCCTGCTAAACAAAATATTTACGTTGGGCCTAGACTTTGAGCCCATTACTGCAACCCTAATTTTTTTCACTTCAATACATTCGAACTTGGAAATTCACTTGGGGCCCAGTAGAAAGGAATTGGAACAGAAAATCCGAGAGAAAATGAAAGAAAAGAGGCAGAAAAAAGGAAATTGGTTTTGGGTTTTTTGAACAAAAAAAAAGAAGCCCAGCACGAAGAAAAAAAGAAATTGGTTTCTTTTAGGGTTTTTGGCCAGATTATAAAAAGAGAAGGAGAGAAGGTGTTGCTCAGGGTTTTCTTTCGGTAGAACAGAGAACAAAAGAGGAGAAAACGCTTTTGCCTATTATTATGAGGGGTGTTTCTCTGGGGTTTCGCCTATCTGTACAATTGGTGTTTTTTTCTCATGGCGGCAACATGAATTAGACAAAAGAGAAGGGCTAGCAGCGGAGCGCCGTTTTAGGTTTTCTTACGGCAGAATACAACAAAGAAGAAAAAAGCCAATTGGCTACCTTTTTTGGGTTTTTAATCTGCGAGAGAAAATGAAGACAAAACGCAATTGACTAATTGGGTATTACATAGAACGGAGAAAGCAACCAGAGAGGAAGAGAAAACAAAATTTGCGGCTTCAGTGGTTTTCTTTCGGCAGGAGGCAGGTGACAACTTCTTTGGGTTTTTGATCAGCATCTTCGGCAGGAGACAACCCACGAAAGAGGGGTAGCATAGGACCGCTACTGTCATTTTCGATCGGCAGTTGAGGTAACAGCTACGGAGTTTTCAATCGGTAGTTTATGTATCGCTCGAGACAGGTGACGACTACGTTTTTTCATTGTTTTTCGATCGTTAGTTTACATATTGTTTCTGTCAGGCGATACTTGGTGGTTATTTTTTGGTTTGACATTCTCTAAACGCTTATTCATCTATTTACATTCGTCTTAGAGCTATGTTAACTTTTAAGTCCATGATGATTCGTTCGATTATGAACAAATCGTTGTCATTATACTCTAACGGATTTGTTTGAATAATACTTATGGGTTGATTGCTTGATTGATTTGTGAGATACGTTTATCAGTTACCTAGGATGGTTGTGTTTATCGTTAGATGCGTCGCAAACATCTAGTTTATTAATCTTTAATGAATGCGAAAGTGGATTTAAGGGTTTAGAACTTGCCACGCTAGCATAGGTTCTTAAATTATTCGCATTGTGATTGTTCATGATTCGTAATATGTCACTAACCATATCATATTACCCTATGTAATCGAAATAGATAACTTGCGCTTAAAACCAATTGTACCTCAATTCGTATAGACATATAGGATTGTCATGCAAGTGGTGTCTGCTTAGCTGATATCTTTGTTGTGGCTGTTTAAGTGGTTTGGTTCACGTGTACTAAGAGGTAGCGTATACTGATTCTGTGTTATCTGATTAGTAATCGTTATTATCATACATATTGATTAAGTATATTAATACTCTGAGTAAAATAAACAATGAAGTTAGGGTTCCATGTTTTCTCTCGCATAAGTAAACTTGTTAGTTAATCTCGTTAGTTAATTTGCTTAGTTATAATCATTCACCCAAACTTTATACTTGTTCAAACATTAGTCTAATAATCATACGTTGTTGCATAAGTGAATTCTTTTCATATACACATGGTCTTCGTGGGAACTATCTTACTTACTTATTACTTGCTAGTATCTAACCACGTATACTTGCGTGAAAAAAGGACTAACAAGTTTTTGGCGCCGTTGCCGGGGACTCAGTGTTATTTGAGAGTTTTATTGCTTATCATCAGGGATCGTTATAAAACTACTGACTTGATTCAGGTACTTGCTTTTCGTGTGTTTTCTTGTGCTTCAGGTACTTGAGCGTGTATGCAAACACGGTCTCAAACTAGAACACTAGTACATAAGGAGCTTGAAACACAGGACGGAACAGAGTTACTATTCTCAGATTATGATACTAATTCTACAATGGGAGATCCAGCTCCAAAAGCACTCATGGAGTACTCTCAACCAAAGATCATGGATATTCAGTCTAGCATAGTTAGACCCAATATTGCTGCGAATAGTTTTGAGATTAAACCCGGCACTATTCAGATGATGCAAAAATCTTGTCAGTTTGGGAGAGCTTCATCTGAGGATCCTAATATGCACATTATGACCTTCCTTGAAATCTGTGATACTTTCAAGTTCAACGGTGTTTTAGATGATTCCATAAGACTGAGACGCCTCCCATTTTCTCCGAGGGACAAAGCTAAGAGTTGGTTACACTCTTTACCAACAGGCTCTATCACTACTTGGGATATACTTGCGCATAAATTTCTCTCAAAATTTTTTCCTATGGCAAGAACAACCGCCATGAGGAATGTTATTACTCAGTTTTCTCAGTCACATGGTGAATCTTTAAGTGAAGATTGGGATCGTTACAAGGAGATGTTCAGGAAATTTCCTCATCATAGGATGCCTGATTGGTTAGTATAAATTGCTTTTACAATGGTTTGGGTACGCAAACAAGGCCATGATCGATGCTACATCTGAGGGAGCCTTATTAACAAAAAGCTATGAGGAGGCTCACGAGATCCTTGAGATGATGGCTGCTAATGAATTCCAGAACCCTTCTCAGAGACTGTCACAACATAAAATAGCTGGTATTCTTAACATAGACATTGTCACTGCTTTAGCAGCTCAGCTTGAAGCTCTAAACATAAAGGTGGATTTTTTGACTAAACTAGGGATACATCAGGTAGCTAGTGTGTGCGAGATTTGTGCTGGAGGGCATGACACTAAGCAATGCCCTATCTCTACTGAGTCAGTGCAATTTGTGACTAACTTTCAGAGGCAGAATCAACAACCAATCTCAAACACCTATCACCCAAGCAACAGAAATCATCCGAACTTTAGTTGGAGCAATAATCAACAAGGTAATCAGAATTATGGTGTTAAGCCATACGCTCCTCCTGGATTTCAGCAACAAGGTCAGCAACATCAATCTTAACAGTATGCCCCAAGACAACCTCAGAATCAACATCCTCAACCTCCTCAACATTCTGTGAAAGACTCTGAATTCGAAGAGATGAAGTTAGTGATTAAAAGTCTGATGGTATCTCACAAGACCTTAGAAAATCAGATTGGGCAGATGGCTAGTAACATGATCATTAGACCTCAAGGAGTTCTTCCTAGCGACATAGAGCATAATCCAGGTAAACGGGACGACAATGAGCAATACCAAGCTATTACCTTGAGATCGGGAAAGGTTGGTGAGAAACCCACAGTTGAACAAGAGGCTGAATCTTCTCAAAATCAGCCCTCATCTGAAGTTAATTCTGATCAAGATCAGCCACCTAAAAAGCCATCTCAGTCAGTTGTTGAGCCTACGATCTACCCTCCTCCACCTTTTCCGCAAAGGTTGCAGAAACAAAAGCTAGATACTCGGTTTGGGAGATTTCTGGAGGTATTCAAGAAGCTACAAATCAACATACCCTTTACTGAAGCATTAGAGAAAATACCTAGTTATGCCAAGTTCATGAAGGGAATTCTTTCGAAAAAGCTAAAGCTTGGTGATTTTGAGACAGTGGCACTCACTGAGGAATGTAGTGCAATCTTACAACAAAACTTTCCCTCAAGCATAAAGATCCAGGAAGCTTCACCATTCCTTGTTCGATCGACAATTTATCTTTCAACAAATATTTATGTGACTTGGGAGCGAGCATCAATCTGATGCCCCTATCTGTGTTTGAGAAACTTGGGCTACCTAAGGCAAAACCGACTAACATCTCTTTGCAAACTGGTTGACCGCTCTATCACATATCCTCATGGTATCGTAGAAGATGTCTTAGTAAAGGTAGATAAGCTCATCTTTCCGGATGACTTCGTTATCTTGGATTTTGAAGAGGACAAAAACATCCCCATAATCATTGGAAGAGCATTCTTGGCTACGGGAAAAACTTTGATTGATGTCCAGAAAGGGGAGCTCACTATGAGAGTGCAAGATCAAAATGTCACTTTCAACGTTTTCAAAGCTATGAAATCTCCAACAGAGGATGAGGAATGTTTCAGGTTGGAGATGGTCGATTCTTTGCACAGTAATGAGTTGGATCAGTTTCCAAGTTCAGATGTTCTAGGCGGAGTTCTACATGGAGAATCTGACTTTGAAGACGAAGAAATATCTGAATGTGTTCAACTACTACAGGCAGCCCCATTTCAAAAGAGGCTCAATATTCCACATGAGCCGCTTGGATTGGGTGATCTTAAGGATTCTCAGGAAAGGCTTAAACCTTCTCTAGAAGAAGCTCCTAAACTTGAACTCAAATCACTACCCAATCATCTCAGGTATGCTTTCTTAGGAGATTCATCTACATTACATGTTATTATTGCATATAACCTTTCAGGTAGTGAGGAAGAAAAGCTATTGAGAGTTCTGAGGAAGTTCAAATCAGCCATTTGTTAGACTTTAGCAAATATCAAGGGAATCAGTCCTTCTTACTGCATGCACAAGATTCTACTTGAAGAAGGGAGAAAACCATCTATCGAGCATCAGAGGAGGAGAAATTCTATCATGAAAGAGGTGGTGAAGAACTAAATTTTGAAGTGGCTAGATGCAGGCATTATCTATCCTATCTCAGATAGTCTGTGGGTAAGCCCAGTGCAATGTGTACCAAAGAAGGGAGGAATGACAGTAATAACAAATGAAAATAATGAACTCATCCTCACTCAGACAGTCACTGGATGGAGAATTTGTATGGATTATCGTAAATTTAATAAGGCCACTAGAAAGGATCACTTTCCCTTGCAATTTATTGATCAGATGTTGGATAGGTTAGCGGGCTATGAGTATTACTGTATGCTCGATGGATATTCAGGCTACAATCAGATTTTTATAGCTCTGGAAGATCAAGAGAAGACCACATTCACATGATCTTTTGGTACATTTGCTTTTCGACGTGTCTCATTCAGACTTTGCAATGCACCCGCTACTTTTCAAAGGTGCATGATGGCTATTTTATCTGATACGGTTGGTGATATCATGGAGGTGTTCATGGATGACTTCACAGTCTTTGGAAAATCATAAGATGGCTGTCTATCTAATCTGGGTAGAGTACTTGAGAGATGTGTGGAAACACACCTCATTCTTAATTGGGAAAAATGTCACTTAATGGTGCAAGAAGGTATTATCATTGGACACAAGGTGTCTAAGAGGGGTTTAGAAGTGGACAAGGCCAAGTTTGAAATGATAAAAAAACTTCCTCCTCTTGTCTCAGTAAAAGGAATTCGTAGTTTTCTTGGTCATACTGGATTCTATAAACGTTTTATTCAGGACTTCTCAAAGATCACCAAACCACTTTGTAGTCTACTTGAAAATGATGTTCCTTTTTGATTTACTGAAGAGTGTTTCGTTGTTTTTCAGATCTTGAAGAAAAAGTTGACTTCAGCCCCTATCATCACTACGCCTAAATGGGAAGAGCCATTTGAGATGATGTGTGATGCTAGTGATTTTGCTGTGGGAGTCATTCTTGGTCAAAGAAAGCTGAACACGCGGTTCACTATGCCAGTAAAACCCTCAATGATGCACAACAAAACTACACCGTTACTCAAAAGAGCTTTTGACTGTTTTCTATGGTTTTGAGAAGTCAGATCCTTCTTGCTTGGTGCTAAGGTCACGGTTTTCACGGATCATTCAACTATCAAGTACCTGCTTTCTAAAATGGATGCCAAGCCTCGCTTAATTCGATGGGTACTCTTGCTTCAGGAATTTGAGTTGCAAATTAAAGACATGAAGGGGACTGAAAACCAGGTAGCTGACCATCTCTCACGGCTTGAGCAACATGAGAAAGACAAGGGATATGGAATCCTTATCAACGAATGTTTCCCAGATGAGAAGTTGTTCCTGATCCAAGGAGAAGTGCCATGGTTTGCTGATTTTGTTAACTATCTGGTTAGCAATGTGATTCCTTCAGATTTTACTTGGGCCCAACGGAAGAAATTCTTGCATCACGTAAAATGGTATCTTTGGGATGAGCCATTCTTTTTTAAACAGTGTGCTGATAAGATGATCCGACGTTGCATCCCTTATAGTGAGATTTAGAAAGTTTTACATGATTATCACTCTACGGTTTATGGAGGACATTATGCTGGGGATAAGACAGCTGCTCGAGTTCTTCAAGCAATTTTCTACTGGCCTACCTTGTTTAAAGATTCTCATCTGTACGTTCGTAGATGCGATCGATGCCAAAGGGTTGGTAATATTTCTAGGCGAAATGAAATGCCCCTTAATATGCTTCTTGAGGTTGAGGTATTCGATGTGTGGGGAATAGATTTCATGGGAACATTTATGTCCTCATGCAACAATCTATACATACTCTTAGCTGTGGATTACGTATCTAAGTGGGTTGAGGTGAAAGCTCTTCCAACTAGCGATGCTAAGGTAGTGCTCAATTTCCTTCGTAAGCAAATCTTCACTCGCTTCAGAACTCCTCATGCTATAATCAGTGATGAAGGGACTCACTTTTGCAATCGTCAGTTTACAGCCTTGTTGGCTAAATATGGTGTTTCTCATCGTGTTGCTACCGCTTACCACCCTCAAACTAATGGTCAAGTTGAAGTCTCGAATCGAGAAATCAAGCGAATCTTGGAAAAAGTGGTGAATCCTTTGAGGAAAGATTGGTCTCTGAAGTTAGATAAAGCGGCATGGGCATACCGAACGGCTTACAAAACTCCACTTGGGATGTCACCATTTCAGTTAGTATATGGTAAGGCTTGTCATCTTCCAGTAGAACTCGAGCATAAGGCATTCTGGGCTTTAAAGAAGTTAAATTTCGACATTCAAGCAACTGGTGAGAAGTGTTTGCTTCAATTGAATGAACTTGACGAGTTTCGGTCTCAAGCCTATGAGAACTTAAAGATGTAAAAGGAAAAATTTAAGAAATGGCATGATAGGAAGCTTGTACATAAAGCTTTTGAGCCGGGTCAACTAGTTCTTCTTTTCAACTCTCGTCTAAAGCTTTTCCCTGGGAAGCTCAAGTCAAGATGGTCTAGACCTTTCAAAGTCAAGACAGTATATCCACATGGAGCAGTTGAAATCTATGAGGAATCACCAGACAAAGCATTCAAAGTCAATGGTCAACGACTCAAGCATTACTATGGAGATTTGGTGAACCGTGAGGCATTCATCATCAGCCTCTTCACTACATGATTCTGAGTGGTATCGTCGAGCTATCGACGTTAAACAAGCTCTTCGTGGGAGGTAACCCACTGGGAAACAATGATCAACACTACTGGACTAATAGGGGAGTTCTTCTTGTATCTTTTAATTTCTTGTAGTTGCATTCATCATAGTAGTCATTCATGATAGACAGTGCATCTTCATGTTAGTCACGCTTATCTGCATATTCATGCCATGGTCATGTAGACTGTGTTTAGGATCGAGTTAGTCTATTAGCATAACATTTTGTTCATGCATTTTGCATCTTTAATCCCTTCAGTTGTTGTTTCTACTTAAGTAGCCAATGATGAAACTTGTTTGTAAATAGTAGGAATAAAATCTAATTGGGTTGTTTGTAACTTAGCTTGCTTGATGTAGAAGCACAATTAATACACGTAGAGTCATCGATTGTTTTTATGCTAGTTACGGGCACACTTGAGTATTGTTATACATAATCCTTGCTTAGGTTCATAATCATACCTTAATCCTTTAATAGCTCATGGAACACAAAAATATAAGTTTGGGGGAGTTGAAAGATAAATATGTGTATTATTCAGTTAGGCGTCAAAGGCTAGTAGCCGCTCGTTGACGTGCATCCTCTCGCTGGGGACTGCGTATTACGAGTAGTCTAGGGGTGGAATGAGATGGAGCGAAACACACTCATTCCCAATCGCTTATAAAAAAAGAAAAAAAAAGATGAAGTATAGAAGGCAAAAATTGGCTAGGATGAGCTCTTTGGTACTCGAGTTATTAAGTTTTAGGGGATTTTGTGCCTAGTGACCTAAGACTTTTCAGGTCTGGGATCCGCTAACCTAAAGCTCACTACATGGGCACCATTGTATAAGTCTTTTGGGGACCTTGTCCATTGCACGGTCAAATAAGCCTTTGTGTGTATGTATATAGAATAAAGGGTAAAAAACAGTGTTAGTTCTCCATGTTTACCACTTGTATCAACATAGTCCATTTCGTTCACTTATGCATAAAACTCATCCCCTTCATTTTAAAAATTTGCAAATATAGTCCCTCCGCACATACAAACCATTTAAAAACTGACACGTAGCACTTAAATTCTAAGTTTTGTATCACTTTTGGTCCCCCGGAATATGCGGAGGGACTAATCATGCAAAGTTTTGAAATGAAAGGGATGAGTTTTATACAAAAATGAACGAAAGAGACTATGTTGATACAAGTGCTAAACATGGGGGACTAACGGTGCTTTTTAGCCTAGAATAAAGCATAATAAATCGTTGACGACCCCGGGGAAATATGGATGTGCATCTTGACTATGAAGAATCTAGGTTTTATTTCATTTCTAAACTTGTGATCATTATGATAAGAACACGTAAAGTCCATTAATTTGTACTAAAAACATGTCGATTGAGTTTGAGCACACACGCACGCTTCCTCACTTGTTCGGGATCATTGCATTCCAAGGTCATTACATTTGCTGAAGCATTTATGCTGAATTAGTTACGGTCACTCGTTCGGGATCATTGCATTCTTGCATTCATTTAAATTCAATTGCATTCATACATCAATTGTTAAACCTGTTTTGCATTGCTTGAGGACAAGCAACGGTTTAAGTTTGGGGGTTTGATAAGTGCATTTCATGTCACTTATTACGCTTCCATTATTCTTAAAATTTTCGTCGGTTCTTAAGTATTCGTTGTATTTTAACGTGTTTTTCCAGTATTCTTAAAGGTGCTTTTGACGATGATAAATCTGTTAATCTAATAATGGAGTTGTGTGCGGGTGGTGAGCTTTTCGATTAGATTATTACCAAGGGGTCTTATAGTGAAAAGGCTACTGCTCCGGACGAGAATTTCGCGATGTTTTCATTGGAGTTTCGGTTTTTTTAATTGGATACTTGTCGACATACGTGAGATTTATCTCTTACATAAAGAAGAACTATGACTACGGAGTTTTGATATTTCTATTGACCTTTAATTTGATAACTGTTTCGACTTTACGGATTGAAAATGCATCACGTCCTCCTTTGCCGACCGACACATCAGCATTGCGAGAGTGGAAGCTAGGCAGAAAACATAGCATCAATAATTCGAATGAAATAGCTGATTATTTTTATGTTGGACCCGCGGCGAAATTTCATGCTAAACAAAATATTTATGTTGGGCCTAAACTTCGAGCCTGTTACTGTAGCCCTAATTTTTTTCTCTTTAATTCGTTCGAACTTGGAAATTCATTTGGTTCCAGTAGAAATGAATTAGAACAGAAAAATCTGAGAGAAAAGGAAAGAAAAGAGGCAGAAAAAAGGAAATTGGTTTTTTTTAGGGTTTTCGGCCAGATTATAAAAAGAGAAGGAGAGAAGGCAATGTTCAGGGTTTTATTTCGGTAGAACAGAGAACAAAAGAGGAGAAAATTCTTTTGACTATTATTATGAGGGGCGTATCTTTGGGGTTTTGCCTATCTGGACAATTGGTTTTTTTTTTCTCCGGCGGCGTGAATTAGACAAAAGAGAAGGGTTAGCAGCAGAGCACCGTTTTGGATTTTCTTACGGCAGAATACAACAAAGAAGAAAAAAACCAATGGGCTACCTTTTGGGTTTTTAACCTGCAGAATAAAAAGCGAGAGAGAAAAAGAAGACAAAACACAATTGACTATTTGGGTAATACATAAAACGGAGAAAGCAAACAGAGAGGAAGAGAAAACGGAATTTGCGGCTTCGGTGGTTTTCTTTCGGCAGGAGGCAGGTGACAACTGCTTTGGGTTTTCGATGAGCAACTTTGGCAGGAGATAAACCACGAAAGAGGGGTAGCAGAGGACAGCTACTGTCGTTTTCAATCGGGAGTTGAGGTAACGGCTACGGAGTTTTTCGATCGGTAGTTTATGTATCGCTCGAGACAGGTGACGACTACTTTTTTTCGTTGTTTTTCGATCGGTAGTTTACGGTTCGTTTCTTTCAGGCGATACTTGGTGGTTTTTTTTGAGTTGACATTCTCTAAACGCTTATTCATCTATTTACATTCGTCTTAGAGCTATGTTAACGTTTGCGCCCATGATGATGATTCGTTCGATTATGAACTAATCGTTGTCATAGAACTCTAACGGACTTGTTTGAATAATACTTATGGTTTGATTGCTTGATTGATTTGTGAGATACGTTTATCGATTACCCAGGATGGTTGTGCTTATCGTTAGATGCGTTGCGAACATCTAGTTTGTTAATCTTTAATGAATGCGAAAGTGGATTTAAGGGTTTAGAACTTGCAATGCTAGCATAGGTTCTTTAATGATTCGTATTGTCATTGTTCATGATTTGTAATATGTCACTAACTATATCATATTACCCTATATAATCGAAATATATAATTTGCGCTTAAAACCAATTGTACCTCAATTTGTATAGACATATAGGATTGTCATACTGATTTCGTGTTATCTGATTAGTAATCGTTATTATCATACATATTGATTAATTATATTAATACTCTGAGTAAAATACACAATGAAGTTAGGGTTTTGTGTTTTCTCTCGCATAAGTAAACTTGTTAGTTAATCTCGTTAGTCAATTTGCTTAGTTATAATCATTCACCCAAACTTTATACTTGTTCAAGCATTAGTCTAATAATCATACGTTGTTGCATAAGTGAATTCTTGTCATATACACCTGGTCTTCGTGGGAACAATCTTACTTACTTATTACTTGCTAGTATTTGACCACGTATACTTGCGTGAGAAAAAGACTAACATCACCCCCTAAATGGTTAGGATTATTTCTGCCTCTCTCTATTACTACTATTAATAACCGCTACATTTAAAGATCTAACATTTATATTTCTTATGTATATTTCAACATACCTGTTATACATCATATAAAGATAAGCGTCACATTATTGAATATATAGTTCATTGTTATAGATGTCACCATCATGAACTTTTAAGGCTTTATAGAAATAAGTAACTAAAAATGTAAAATCGTCTGGTCTTTTAGAAAGATAAAAAATACACTTAATAATATAAGCGTATGGGATGTAATGAAAATAATTTAGAAATTTTTCTTTCATATGAGGAACTATATCGTGACATACAATCTTATCCTTATATTTATTCATATGCATGGAAATATTAGTAATTTCATAAAGGTCAAGTGAATGTTAGGTGTATATTGCATAGAAATTATTTTAGTTGCATCTTTAAACTGCTTTAAGAAGCTTAACATTGAAGTATAATAAATCTAATGATGATATTCAAGAGGTATATTAGGATAATGTCTATCATAAAGTATACTAATATCATATATATACGTATAATCACGTGCAAGGAGATAATGTGTAGAGTTCTATCTAGTTTTGGCATCTAAAACTAGTTTTTTGAATGACTTTCCACTAATCTTAACAATTTCTTTCCAATCATTTTTTCCTAGGACCCGAGGCCGAGCATACTCGTGCTTTAATAGGATTTATATAATCATCATCTATCACATGTATTCTATCTTTTGCAACCAATTGAAGTATATGGCATAAATGTCTAGTGTGAAACATTATAGGAAATACATAATTGTAAATACGCAATAGCCCTCTTGTTCATAGATTCATTATTGAACGAAATAGACATAATTTTATTTTTAATTTGAAAAGAATTCAAACACTTTAGCATACTCTCTCTAATTATAGCAATGTTTTCTTTGCTAATAAATTGAAACTACATAATTATTCTTTGAAGTATCCATTCATCCAATGTAAAGTGACACATAACATATCAAAATTACTAAATATTGTTATATTACTAGTCAAAGAAATATTTTTATAACAAACCTAACATAATATCATGAATGATTTTTTTTGTTCTAAATTATATTTAAAAAATTGCAATCGCATAGAGGTACGTAGGATGCAGGTGGCTCTTGGTTTACTCCCTCACGCATCCAATTTTCATATCTTCAACTAGAGGCAAAATTAAACGATTATGAAATACCAGTAGCATATATCATGTCTTGTTCCCTATATTTATTTTGATTAAAAACAAAAACATTATCGGTCCACAAATTTATGGATGTATTCAATTTTTTGTAAATTTTAAAAGGAATTTTTTTATGTGATGTTAAGTGTCTCGTTGAACCCCTGGTGCCACAAACTTTATTTCCACCCTTATATTTGTATGATCTTGGAAAATGAATACATTTAACTGAATTATCATCAACATTCTCAATAAAGTTTTCTCATGTCCAATATGTTTTATTTATAGACTTTGAACCACTGCTAGTACTATCAGTGATACTAGGGAAACCATGAAAAAATATGTTTCAAAATTTAGGGTTTTATAGACCAACATCTATCGGTAATGGTATATCATGAAAAACATTTAGATCAGGATTAACGAGAGGGAAAGATTGGATATGAGCCCACAAACACGGTTAATCGAGGATTTTTCGCACTTTGGTACCATTTTTTTAGTATGAAAAAACTAGTAAAAGAATTGTGGATTTTCTTAAAGTATGGAAAAAATGGAAACAAAAAATTCAAACAATAGCGCAAATAAATAGAAGGAAAGAGTATACCAACCACTTAACCTACAATTATTCTCCTTTGTCAAGCAAAATTAATTGAGTTGATCGATAACAAATTTTGATCGAAGATTGTAAAAGATGAATAAATAAGAATATCTTAGAAGAACAATATTATAATAGTAATTAGTTTTTAGAGATTTTGGAAGAACAATTATGTCTAAGAGATAATCTGAAAGATAAATTGATAATTTGATGAGTTTTTTCTCTATTTATAGAGAATAAACTCAAAAAATATTGTATCAAATTAGATATTTGATTTTTACCGAATATTTGTAAAATCTGATGCAAATCGGTTATCCAATTTGGATCAGGAATGAAGTTCCATAAATCGAGTGTTTCTTGCTCATTATTCTCACAACCATCTTCTTACTTCTATTACAAATATTATACTTCAAATACTCATTTTCTCATTCGATATTTCCAATAACTCCAAGAAGGTCTAAGAATGTCCGAGCAGATGACGATAAAACATCCTCAATGAGTAGAAATAAGATTGAGATCTGGGAGAAGTTCATCCTTACGTGAAGTAGAATATGAAAGTATTCAAGATAGGCCCAAAAGCGAGGTTCACGTTAAAAACAACATGGTGCCACATGGGAGAGTCATTAGTTATAATATGAGGAACTTAACGATGTCCTGGACATGAGAGCATTTTTTAATAATCTTGATGGTGATAGAGGAATGGGTTGGTTAGTTTTTTCTAGATTTATATGTGAATGGTATATAAAATTAGTATAATAATTTCATGAGACTAGAAGTCTAATTTGGAGTGATTTGCAAGGTTTGGAAATGAGGTGTACAATTAATAATTCTGATTATATATTCTTTGAAAGTGATTTATTTGATGAATTTAATCTGCGAGGACATCCAATATATGGTGGTCATCATTTAGCATCCTAAAGTTATCCTCGTATGAAATGGCTTGAAGACTAACCTATAAAACTGGATGAGACAATCGACATACAGAGTAGTGGTAACGAGCAACCAACGATTATTCAATAACTTTAAATATATAGTTGAAAGATCTAATAAACTATATAAAACATCTAAAAACATATATTTATAAACTAAACTATTTAAAACATCTAATAGTTGAAAGTTATGAAGATTGTAATAATTTAAAATGTAACAAACTATTAATCAATTTAAAAAAAATATATATTTAAAATATCTAAATCTAATTAAAAATAATAATAAATATTTTAAATATTTCATTACAAATTAATTTGGGTAAAGTACCATTTAAGACCCAAAACCCTAACTATTATCCACCTAAGACTCATATTTTCATTATTCTCCGAGAAAGACCCATTTTAGTCAAATATTTACCATTTAAGACCCACTAGTTTCTTAAGTACCCTTGTTCATTTATATAAAAAAATTTAGACTCATACTTCACCTTTTTTCCCAATTGTTTTTTCTCTATACGTGAATTAGACAAAAACTCTAATGTTAGGCGATTATTCATTTTTAACTCAATTTTCTTGTATTCTTTTGTTTTCATATGTTTTTTGTTGTGTTTTTAGTTGATTTCGAAGTTTAATTTTGGATATCTGTTTAGATAAGTCGATTTGTGTGTCGTAAGTCGAATTTTGATTTCGGAATACTAAAGGTACTCGAGATATGTTTTTGTTTCTGATTCATGGTATTTATCTGGTTTTTACGTTGCTAATGTAGTTTATTTGTTGTATTTCACTTAATTTTTCGCCGATTTTAGTCTGTTTTGAGTTTCTGAGATTTTTGTGTCGAGTAAAACGGTTCAGGGAAGAATATGCAAAACGTTTGTATTTGTACCCACTGATAGTTGCGAAATGTGTAATTCTACTGGAATGGTAGATGTAAAATACGTTTGTCATAGATGCGAAACGTTATTTGTTCTATTTTTTTAAAATTCATAACGTATAATGAGTGGTACTAGTCTTTTCGTCTTAAAAAAACAAAACCAACGGTATTTTCAGATTTTTTTTTCGAGTTACGGTTTAAAAGATACAGACTTTTAAAGTTTTAAAATTTATAGAGGTTTTGCAAAGAAAATGCGAAACTTTCTTCGTTATGATAGATGCGAAAGCTTTTTTGTTATGCTAGATGGAAAACCTTCTTTATTTTGCTAGATGCGAGACACATTTTATTTTGATCGATGCTAAACCTTTTTTATTTTGATAGATGCGAAACCTTTTTAATTTTGATAGACGCGGAACCTTCTTTATCTTGATAGATGCGAAACATTCTTTATTTTGATAGATGCGAAACCTTTTTTTATTTTGATGGATGCAGAACCTTCTTTATTTTGATAGATGCAAAACCTTCTTTATTTTGATAGATGCGAAACTAGTCACTAGATGCGAAACCATATAACTGAGAAACGTGTTTACATTTTTTTTAAAAAGTTCAAATCATATCATGAAGGCCAAAGCTATTTCCTCCATGGAAACTTTTATTTCCTCCATCTTTTGAAAAATCCCCCATGTTGTTATTTCCTCCATAAAGGAAAATACATATTTGCCCTTTTACCTATTATTCTACTTACTTTCACCCATAAAGGAAAATCCCCCATGTTGTTCGATCCTTGAAGGTTCTATTAAACGGGTTGAAAGTAGGGTTATATGTGGACGAGACTCGATTTCGATCAATTATGTGCTGATTTGCCGGCGAGCGAGGAAGTTCCATGGTTTTAAGACTTGGTTTTCAAGAGCAATATCGAAGTAGAGTTCGATAGCGTAACCTCGCGAC
Organism: Limnanthes douglasii subsp. nivea; assembly: GCA_036936605.1. Classification (NCBI taxonomy): domain Eukaryota; kingdom Viridiplantae; phylum Streptophyta; class Magnoliopsida; order Brassicales; family Limnanthaceae; genus Limnanthes; species Limnanthes douglasii. Next base: position 30,052,096 of record JAUPFV010000004.1, read on the forward strand.
ATTGAAACCCACAATGAACAACTGGAAACAGTAAAAATAAAATTGAATCTTTCTGAAAAGATCAAACCAGCAAAATACTAGAAATTTAGAAGATTTGAATCCAGAAAATAAGAGAAAAAGGAAAAAGATTGGATCTTTTTTTACTAGGGAATTGTTTCGTTTGTGTTTGTAGTATATACTATGTGGTTAGTGATTTGTTGTTATTGTTAGTGCCTAGACATTTATACTACTTTTGTGCAGAGTTTCTTTAAGTACAAACTTTATAAAGATTGCAATGTAATGTAATCATTAGACTTTGTAAATCACTCAAAATTATACAAAAAAACACAAAGAGTTCTTGATTTCACTTTCAAGACAATCACAAGAACTTACATAGGATAAATAGGTAGGAGAAAATCAAACAGAATACAAGGCCATGCCTGAACAAGTTTTCTTAACAATAGAAGGTCAAGTTTTCAGTTTTGTTGTCAATGAGGAATACGGAAATAAATAGGAATCGGGTTGTGACGAGGAGGAGGTGAGTCCCAGACAGAGAAAGCATTTTTTCAAAGTGAATTGTGCAACTGATTCCGAGTGGCCCTCTCGGAATCAGTTGCGTTTTCATAAAACAACTGATTCCGAGATACTGACTCGGAATCAGTTGTAAAATTCCCAGATATGATTAAAACGGAAATGCAGAAATCGGAAAATGATGAAATGACTATTCTAAAACGTAAAAAACGATATTAAAATACTTGATTTTCCATCGTCTAACGACGTTCAATCTTTAATAAAATTGATATTTTTTGGTTTTAGGGTTAATTTTAGGGTTCAATCTTCCATATGTAGGATTAAAAATAGTTTAATCTTATGTTTTTTTACAGAGTATGGTATTCTATTTCATTAATGGCACTAACATTAAATTTGAATACAAAACAAGGGTAAAATGGTAAAATCATGTTTCACTAGTTTTAAAGATTTCAAAAGATGGAGGAAATAAAAATTTTCATGGAGGAAATAGCTTTGGCCTATCATGAATGGTACTAGTTCTGTTGGTCTTAAAAAAACACAACCAATTGTATTTTCAGACTCTTTTTCCCAATTACGATTTAAAAAATACGGCCCTTTAAAAATTAAAATTAAAAAAGAGAATTTAAGATATAAAGTCTTTAACATTTTTTAAGTCTATTAATAGATTTGTTGGATGGGTTTTTAATGATAAGTTTTTCATTAATTTTTAACCAATTTATTTATAATTATTTTTTATTAAATGTAACAAATTTTCTAACCCTTAACGGTGCCATAAAATGACGCACAATATTATAACAGAGTTATGGCTTTTATAAGAACATTAATGTTATAACAGTGTTACGGCACTTATAAAAATAACCGCATGAAACCACATAATAAAAAAATTTACCCACGTCAAATATGTGATGGAAGAGAATGCGACGTAACAGTGGACAACTCTGGATAGGGTCAGGCTAAGAAGAAAGTTTGTCTGATAACATGCATACACTTGTTTTTTAGAAATATGTTCATTTTAGATATGTATATATATTTTCTTTAAATATACTCAAATAGTTTATACAAATGTTTTTGTATTTATTTTTATTTTTAGAAAGAAGAGACTATTTGTATTTTACTTTTCATATTTGACAAATTAAAAAAATATGTATATGAAATCAAACACGCAAAACAATTTTCTTTAGAAATACTCTTAGCGGTCAAAAACCTGTTGCTGATACTAAAATCTAAAAAAAACAAACCTACTTACATAAATATTAGAAATCAAACTGGAGTTAGATTTTAAAATTTTATGAAAATTAGGAAAACAGCCAACAGAGCACCTAGCAACCTAAAAAGCAGGCACAGCCACCTAAACAGAGTAATGACAATATTCATTCATACAAATGGAAAGTTTTACATGCAACAATCAATCAGGTCATATGCCAGTTTTATGTTTTTACAACTTCGAAGCTGAATTCACATGCATACAATTCCTTATGACTTGTGAGAAAACGACGAGCATGAGAATCATCAATAACAAAAGAATCAAACACAACAAGTCACGGATGTTGGACACTGTAATTTAATGATCATACTGAGCAGTTCTATCAACAATTCCATTTTTATATTTTATGCCCATTTCCATTTCCATTTCCATTTCTTATGGAATGTAATACATTGGATTAGGTAACTTAAATAACCTTTCTGCTACTGCGAAACCAAGCAAATCGCTCCATTGATCGCCGGAGCTGCCGCGAATTCTATAACCTTCACTCACTAAATCTGATCTCTTTTCGGATTTGTATATGGTGGCCAGCTTGCCTTTATCAGAAGGTCCCCTGTTTTTATTAACAAGCAAACATATGTTTGGAGGATATCTAAGAGCCATTTGGTATTTGGTATTGTTCTTTATAACTAAAGACAAGATGATGAAATGTTAGGCTTCGTTTGGTTTCTGAAAACACGTTTGTGTTTTCATTTTTTTCATAATATTTCAGAAATTCATTCTCTTTAAAAAAATTGTGAAGTTGTTTGGTTTGTGAAATGGAAATAGTTTTAATTTACTTATACTGATATTTTCAAATAATAATTTATATTTGAATAGGTATATATATTATACAAAAATATCACCTTATTATACAATATAGTTTTATCTCAATAGCTTAACATCAATAGTAATTCAAAAAATTGTGAACTTGTTTGGTTTGAAAAAAGGAGACCAATTTCGCCAAGCGCTTGCAAAATTTAACACAAAATCTGATTCCTATTGACAAAAACATTATCTTACATTGTAGGCTACTGTAGATATATATATATATTCACCTAACAAGCATAAGTCAGCTTATTGGACAAGAACTTGGCTCCTTATCTACTACTTTCGGATTTTGCACAAATAGTATACGAAAAACCTTAGTTTTAAGAAAGAAGACTAAATATGCTCTTGATATATAACAAGAATATAGAGATTAATTTATGTAATGATATTTACTTAGTGTAAAGTAGATTGGATAATATACCTCAAGAATAGCCTTTCCCAATTGCTGAATCCAGAAAACAAAAGATTCTTTTCTGTGACGTTTCTTGAACTTTCGTCTCGTCCAGTTAACAAGAAAATCTTGAATCCACGTTGCTTCAGCTCATTGTAGAAATTTAGACTTGCAGACAAAGCAGGGGCATCCGCCAAATTCATCCAAGCATCGTAAGACACTGGATTATAGGGTACTGACCTGTGTCCAAATAACCATAAGTTTAGTAGGAAAACATCAGCAAAGCAAGTATTAAAATATAAACGAGTACTCAATTAGGTTGATAACAAGGGCTGGCAGGAGCGTATAAGTATTGCAGCCATATAATATCTGGACAAAAAAGCTGCAGAAGATCAATTGGGTCTGAAGAGCAGAATCAACTAAACTTCAGGTACTGATCTTTTATAATTCTACTACGTACCAATATATTATGTTGAAACATCATCCCAGTAAGAACTTTTTAACCTTATGTATGCTATAACATATGGATGAACGACCTGTAAGACGTAAAATTGAGAAGAATGTTTGCTAATCATTATCACTACTTGAGAATTGCTAACATCTCCATGAATATAAGATCAAATTTTCATTTGGTACATTCGCCGAATACTTCCACAGGAGGGATCTAAATCCAGTCAACCTAGGAGAGAATTGCTAACATCTCCATGAATATGAGATGACTTTTCATTTGGTACATTCGCCGTATACTTCCACTGGGGGGGATCTAAATCCAGTCAACCTAGGATCAAGGATCGAATTAGATACTCTAAAAACTATTGCTATAATGCTTCTCTAATTTGAAGTAGTTTAGCATAAATACTTTAGCCTCTTAATCTAGAGGCATGATCTCTTATTTATATTGTTTGTACTAGGAGCGTGGAAGCCTAAGGCGACTAATTTCTAGAGTGATTTTTATAACTTGAGTGACTACTAGTACCTTTGATCATTTAGTTTAACGAAGGTGAAAGGCATGGGAATAATAAGTCCTACTGAAAGAGCTAGTCCCTCTTAATTCACAAATTCATTAAAAGGCAACATAGTTTAAATCCAAGTCCAGCATAAACATTCATTTCGTGAGCACTTGGACGCTAAATCCTATGACATAATGGAATTGGGGAAGCCGCATTCATGTTCCAGAGCAGTTTTATAGTTCAAAGCGAGCCTAATTCGATCAAGTACACCATGGCCCCAACTATTCCTTGATTCTATTGCTTTGAATCACATTTTCTGAGTTCGATTCTAATTCCAAGTTTATCAAATGCAATAACAATCATGTAGAGTACGAATCCGTTTATCCAGATTGAAAGCAGGCTTATAGTCTTTTCAAGTTGAATGAACTATAAACTATAGTCTTCCAGGCCAATTCATTGTATACATATGCATATATAACTATGTAAAAGCCAACAATAGCATCACGGTATTCGAAATTCAATGAAGCTCAATTCATCAATGGAGTAATCAGATCAAAACGGCAATAGAACATTCACATACCCGAATCCATGAGCCTCGTAGTACGCCAGACCAGAGAGAAGCGTCTCGTCAATGTCGAACACCCAAGCGTCCTTCCCGTCACCGGAGATCTCGATAGTTCTGGCAAACGTAAGAGCGTACTCGGTGGCGATCTCTATATCGGAAAGGTAACGATCACCGGTCATGTAGTTCTTAACGAAGTCAAGACACCTGGACGGGATAGTCGTCCATATTCCGGCGTCGTTCGTCTCGACGGAGAATCGCCAGCTTTCGCAGTAGGAGGTATCGTCGGCGCGGGTTTTACGGCCGAGGTTCGAAAGGGCGTTTGATCGAGCGGTGGGGAGTTGGATGATTGATTGAGCTGAGGAATGAGAGATTAAGAGGGAAGTGAAGAGTAAAAGTAATGAGGGTAGAGAAGAGTAGCCATGAGAGGTCATGGTTAGAATGAAGTTTTGGGTAGTCGCCCCCTCTGTCTGAAATGGGGGAGACGATGAGGGACGAGATTTGGGAAGCAGGATTGGTTGGTGAGTGTAATTGGACTTGGATGAATAACTATCAATCAACTAAACCCCCAATTCTTGTTTAGTTCAAAGCTACTTTCTTATAACGATATCGAGCGTGTCTAGTTATTTATATCCATGGACCATGGTTGTTCTTCCGATATTTATTTATTTATTTAGAGTAGGAAGAGTTTCGAATAATTATCGCCCATAATTTTGGATTTTTATTTTTTTATTTATTTTTCAACCAAAATAATCTAATTGAACAAATTTTTTTTTTTAAAGTAAAGATCTTTATTGCTTAATTGAACAAATTAAGTTTGGGGTTGAAATTGAAACAAAAAATAAGAGAGGGGACTAAAGAGTAAAAGTCTAAGGCGCCTAAAATTCATCCAAAAATTCAAGCACGAGCTTCGTCTTCTTCAGAATCACTTCAGCAAATCAGGTAACAAATCCCAGACCCATACTTTCAAGGAGAGCAATAGTTCACAATTCATTTGGAGGATTAACGAATTGAAGACTTTTCTTTTTGGTAAGCACGTTTTTGGTGATCCAATCCGAACACTGGTTTTGGACTCGAGAGATGTGTGATCGTCATCTTTGGGTGAATTAAAGATCTGCAAATGTCCAACGAAGATTGAAGGTACCATGCTTCCTTTCTGTTAGCAATTAGGTTAATCAGAATCAAATTATCAGATTTCACGTCTACTTCAATCCAGTTTTTTGTCTGCATATAATCAATCCATCAATTAGGGCAATGATTTCAACGAAAATGGGATTCAATTTGCCGAGGAGAGTACCAGAACCAAGTAAAATGTCACCCTCAGAGTTTCTAATCAGAATGTCGGTGATTGCTTCTCCATGTCTGTTGCACGAGCCATCAACATTGGGCTTCATTCTTCCAGGATTTGGGCAATCCATTTGAGGTATCTTGGAACTTCTCTGTTATTTATTACTGAGCTACAGCTTATCAATGGGGGTTTGTCATGCCAGTCCTCCAACCAGAAGTCCGTGCAGCCTTGCCCTAGCTTCCATTTAATATTTTTCTCAGCAGAACTTTTGGTGACAGAGAGCCTTTTCCATACAGTTGAGTCTGTGTTTTTGCATTTAGCTTTTAGGGCATGAGTGTCAGAGCAGTAGGTCTTATGCATCATAGTAGCCCAAAGGCTATTGTTTTTCCTAAAAATAAACCACAATTTGTGAAAAAATGTTAATTGAATATCATTCAAACATTTAATGTTTAAGCCACCCTCTGCATGGTTTGCAAAGATGGTTCCAATTTGACCAGTGGATATCTTTAACATTAAAGTTTGATCTCCATAAGAATTCGTTAAAGTAAGATTATATTTTCTTAATGATGTTATTAGGAACTAGGGTGTTATGCACCCAGTAGTAGATGATTGACATTAATACATAAGTGATTAAAGTTAACCTGCCCCCAAAGAACAAGTTATTAAGGTCTCATTCCATAAATTTATCGTGAATCTTGTCAAGAATGGTATAAAAATACTTCCCTCTATTGTTGCGATCAATGGTGATCCCCATGTAGTTGAATGGAAGAGTATTTGTATTGAATCCGGCATTGATCATAATGTTGTTTGTGTTTGAATAATTAACTTTTCTGGATATAATCAACTTTGTTTTTTCCTTGTTAGCAGCTTGGCCAGAGATAAGATGATAATTGTCCAAGAGGTTGCACAACAAAACAGTGGAGCTAGGCTTGCAATTTGTGAAGATCAAGACATTATCTGCAAAGGCTAGGCAGGGCACCAAGAAGTTTGATATAGTAGCATAGTGAATACTTTTATTATTGTTGAAAAGATTGTAAATCCCTCTTAGCAAAACCTCCTCAGCTAGGATAAAAAGGCTAGGAGACAAATGGTCTCTTTGCATAAGACCTTTCTTCTGTTTAAAGTAACCATTAACTGAACCATTTATAAGAATAAAAATATGAACATTTGTAATCATATTCTTAATTAAAACTATACATTTATCAGAAAAGCCAAAGCATGATAGGACTTTAAGTAGAAAGGCACGAGATAACTTATCAAATGCTTTCGACGTGTCAAGTTTAATGATAGCATTTCCAGTTTTAGGCTTATATCAATGCCATGAATCATCTTCTTAGTGATTAAGATGTTTTTATGGATGAGCCTGCCTTTAACAAAGGCACCTTGCATCTTAGAAACTATGTTAGTCATGATATTAGCTAATCTAGAGTTGATTAAGTTTGAAAATATTTTATTGAAAATGGCACAAAGACTAATCGGTCTGTAGTTGTTCCAACCAGTTTGATTAGGGCTTTTAGGAATCAGGCAAATACATGTAGCAAATACACCACAAGGTATGTTGTTGCCTGAAAGATAAGAGTTAAATGCATTACAAAGATCAGTACTAATAATTGACCAACATGTTTAAAGAAAAAGATATTGAAACCATCAAGCCCTGTTGCACTATCATTTTTCATTTTAGCAATTATACTCCAAACTTCATCTCTATTAGTTTACCTGGGAATCGAAGCATTGTCTTCTTCTTTAACAAGAATTGGGATATTGTTAAAGATTTCATCCTGCATTTAGAAGACTTCTTCATTTCTGTTAGTGTAAGAGTTAGAAGATAAAATAGTTTTAAAGAAGGATTCAACAGAGTTGGCAAGGTCAACAGGATTCTCAATCTAAACCCCATTATCTTTGATCCCTTTGATGATGTTACACCTTCTTTTATTGGTCACATAAGCATGGTATAGCTTAGTGTTACCATCACTATCTCTAAGCCAACCATTGTAACATTTTTTATGCTAGAAACCCTCTTCATTTCTGAGGGCTTTAATATACATGTTGTTTGCTTTAGAGAGATTAGCCTTAGAAACATTGCTATTGTTTTCAAAGTGAATGTTTTCTATTCTCTTGACCACCTCAGCAGTTTTCTTAACCTTACTGAAGATGTTACCAAAACTATTGGTATTCCATTTCTTTAGGCAGCTTTTTAGTCTCCTCAGCTTATACCAAAAGACCTGACCCTGGTTACCCTTTCAAGCCATATTCCAATTCTGCCTAACAGTGCTTAAGAATTTATCATCATTAGTCCAAACATTAATAAATTTGAAAAATTTCTTGCAATTGATATAATTAGATTAAAGCTAGACTGAATTAAAAGAGGGGCATGGTCAGAACAAGTTCTGACCATGTGAGACACCTGAGTTTCTTTGAAAGTGTTGATCCACATCTCATTTGTCAAGGTTCTGTCCAGTCTTTTCCAACGAGTGCCTCTATTCCAAGTGTATCTTGAGCCAATATACCCAACATCTTCAAGCTTACACTGCCTAATAGCATCATTGAAGTCACTTGTACTAGCATGGTCATAGGTAGAACAACCAACTTGGTCCTCATAACAAGTAATGGCATTAAAGTCACCAGTTATGATCCAAAGAAACTGATCAGAAGCAATAGTTTTCATCTGAGCCCAAAGATCTAATCTAAGCATACGCTGACTCTTAACATAAACAGGCGTAAAATTGAAGATTGTATCACAACCAGGATAAGATACAGCCATATGAAGAAGCTGATCATGGTCTTTAAGCACATAAATTTCAACATCCTCATCCCAGAAGATCCACACCTTGTTGGAGCAGTTTGAAGTGAACTTTTTGAAGCCAAGAACAACAGACACACCATCAATCTTACTAACATCAGCCATGGGTTCTTGAATAGACAAAAAAATTGATTTGTTTTCTTTAATAATCGAAAGGATCCTTCTCAGAGTAGGCTTATTGTTCAGACCTCTAGCATTCCAATTAGTTATCTTTATCATTATCTGATAGAAATTTCTGTTTCAATTTTTCTCCTTTTTTGGACAGAGAATTGATGGTAATCTTCTTGGATTTTCTTCTTTTCATTTCAGACTTTAACTTACTGCTGATGATGGTACCAAAGTCACTATTGTAAGTAGGGTTTATAGGATAATTTTCACAGCTGCCAATGTTTTCATAGTCAGTAGCCATATTGTTTTCTTCAATCTGAAGGTTGCTTTGAGAAAAGTCTTGATCAAGCCTATGCAAGGCTTCTATAACCTCCATATTGTTTTCAACAGAATCATTGTTTTGACCACTATCTTCCCTTTTATCTTCACTGTAATCTTTTGTCTCTAAATCTTTTTCCTTTCTTGTTATAACATATTTCAGTTTTCTTCTATATACTTTGCTAAAGGTTTGAATGTTGCTGAAAACATTTTGAGACGTTCTTGGCTCCTGATAAGTATCTTCTTTGTCATTAACTTCATTATTTGACGATGTTCTTATTTCTTTCTTGCTGTTATCCTTGACACTTTCATCATGTTTTTCAGCCTTCTCAACTTCTTTATCTTACTTATTCATCTTTTCAGTCTTTTTATATTCTTCCTCTTTATGACCAACGTGATAACAAATGTTACAGTAGGGTGGTATATTTTTGTAACTTATGTTGATCCAGCAGCCATCATTTGATCCAAAGCCTGTCCATATTTTGTATTTAAGTCTTCTCGAGACGTCAACCTCTACATGAGCAAAGCATGCATTCATGGCAGCTTTATTATCATGAACAATTACTTTGTAAGTAGTACCAATTGTTGAAGCCAAATCATGTATAACCGATTCATTATACATGAATTCAAGAACCCTTTCAAAATGTATCCACACAAGAGACTTTGGGCTCTCAAATCTTTTGTTAAATTCAGGATCTCATCGTAAGATTCTCATGATTTTTCCATCTATGTTCCAAACGTTTTTGGACCAAATATTGCTAACATCCTCTTTACAGTGAAACTCTATAAACACATGCCTCGATTCATGGCTGATAAACTTGTATGTTCCTTTGAATTTGAAGGTTTGAAAAAAGCCTTCTAACACCGATTTTCTTAGAATACCCTCACTGAACTTTCCAACAATCGTAGTAGTTGATTTTTTGAGCAAAAAATCTTTGACATCTTTCGTATATTGTATCGTGTAGTGGTCGTCTATTTCTTTACAAAACTCAGGCTTGATGTCAAGGCTTCGATCGGAGGATATCTTCCTAACAGTTTCAGTGTACGAGTTCTTGGTTCCAGAAGTCACATTTTCATGATGAAGAGCAGGGAACTCTTCTATATTAGTAAGCTTATTTGTAGTTGAATCCATGGCAAGGATTCAATGAATCAAAGAAGGGAAGAAGAACTGAAGATTTTCAAAGAAAAGATTTCTTGAGAGATAAGAAAACCCATCAATTCCTCTTTCTCTTATGATATTCTCATTTATATATTTGTTAACTTCATCTAATTGAACAAATATAACCCGATTGTTTTTTAACAATTAAACTACGCATTTAAAACATGTTTTTTTTATGTAATTGAGGTTTAAATTACCCATCTACTTGTATTTTATGTAATTGGTTTGACAGAAATATGAATGAGATACTCTTTGATTGCAATTTTTATTTTAGAATTTAGGTGGCCATTAGTACAAAGTTAGGTATTATTGTAGTTGGTTCATTTTGGCCCCTCCGATTAATAGGTAGTTCTTGAAAGCCACACAAGTTTGGAATTGGCCACATCTGGTGTTTCAACTTCTGCGTGATCGTTTACCACCTTTGGGCTGAGTAAAATGTTAGCATCTTCGGATCATCCTCCTCTCTCGCATCAACGATAACTCACCATCTATTTTCATACCTAAAATACATATTTATGGAACCAAAACTAAATGACCGCATTAATTTTCTTAATTCATCTCACTATATTTCCTTTTTTTTATCTCATGTATGAGGAATTATAATATACTCACTCATGATGCGAAGTAGCAAAAGGTCTCGGTCGACCTGTTATTTTTTCATATTTTTTAGTGTCATCACCATTTTACATTTTGGTATTATGGTTTATAAATATCACTACATTAAGAGTATATATAATGCTCATTATGTTTTATTGACTTCTCTAGCTAATTAAGTATATCCACATAAGTAGGACAAATTAAGAATAAATATGTGTTATTACTTTTCATATTATTCTAATAATACACATCATAGCAGATCTATGTAGTTGATTGATGATGATAATGTGATTATTGTTGTGTCAATTTGCTCACATTGCATTGAAGAAGTCTTTAGTTTTTTATCGTTCATCACCAATTATGGGATTGTTTAGTTCATCTATAGATAATAGAATTATAAAAGTTTCATTTAGTAAATTAATAATTTGATAGAATATGACCATCTAAGTGGAAGATTGTTAGAAATTTATGGGTCAGTCCACAATTAATGATGCATCTAAAGATTGTTGATACAAATTATAATTAATAAGTTACCAGAAACATAAAATAATTTAAAAAGTTTGACCAATTGATAAAAATCAATTATGAAAGTAATTCTATATGTACCAGGTGAAATTTTGGTTTTTTCGGAGGGAACCCGCAGCCGCTACTCAGAGTGCAATGGGTGCGCACAGGGTAAACCCTCAGTCTGACGCAATAGCCTGCAAACCAACGCCAGAAGGTAAACCACACAAGGTGACAGGCTCAGCCAATAAAGCGTATGTAGAGGGACTCGAACTCATGACCTTTTGTCACAAGCACACCTTACTCAACCAACTCGGCTAAATATAAATTTTATATACTAATTTAAAAGAACACAATTAGTCCGCTAATGGTACGTGGCCATAGAACCTGATTGTTTATAATTAAGACTAAACATAAATTTTATATACTAATTTAAAAGAACACAATTAGTCCGCTAATGGTACGTGGCCATAGAAAGAAACTAAAGGGTATGATTCCGATTGAGCTTAAGTTATAACTTTATTTTGCACTCATATATAAAGCGGATCTTCAATAAATCATTCATTTATCACTAAATCTAAGTAAATATATCATTTTACTAGCTAGAAGTTCTAATACCAAATCTTCTTCGTTTTTTCTTTCAAGATCCAGAGACCTAACATATTCTTCATCATTTAAGATTGTGAGATCCAGTACTACAAGAAATTACATTATCATATATGAATCCTCAAAACTATTAATAGAGATCAAACTCTTATAATTTGGTTTTAACAAGAAAAATGTAAATCCTCAAAACTTATAAACAAATAACTGGAGAATTCATAGGATATAATCGTGATCAACAAATTTTCTAAATTATAATATTTCACTTAAACAATCGTTCTTTGATTTCAGAAAAGTAATAGAATTTAAAAAACAAACACAATTTTCTTTAGAAAAATTAAAAAAAGTATAATAAAAATAAATAATAAGATAAATAAAAGAAAAAAATAGATTATGACATTAATAATACTATTTTTGATTAATATTGGTATTAGGTACCAATTAAAAGATCATACATAAAAATCTTGCAAATGCAATGTTGCTGAAAACTGATCGTGGCTTTCAAAAAAAATCAGACATATACTCTGAAACGAGCATATAGTGGTGCACTAGGTGACATTTTTGTTTTTGAAATCTTGATTTTATATTCATATACTTAACACCCATGAATAATGAGTTATTATATATATCGTGAAAAATTACTTACAAGATGAAGCCATGGTTCCGGATTTTGAAAGTTGATGATCTACCATTTTTCATTTTGATCTTCTAAAAATTTGCAATCGAATAAAATAGGATATGCTCAAGAAATGTGACATGATAAGATGTAGAAAATAGTGTTTCGTTTCCGGATAATCTCTGAAGTCTTGTAAACAATTTCTTATTGAAATATTCTGGTCTTGTTGATGAAGATAGAGATGACGAACGGAGGAGAATCTGCGAAGGAGATGGCAAGTAAATTCGCTAAGTTGGACAAGTTCGAAGGATATGATTTCAGACGATGGCAGAAAAAGATGCATTTTCTGTTGACTACACTCAAGGTTGTGTATGTCTTGAGTACCCCCTGGCCAGAGATCACTGAGAATGAAACATTGGAACAAACGAGGAGGCGCAACAAGTGGGAGAATGATGACTACATTTGACGAGGCCATATATTAAACGGTATATCTGATACTTTGTTTGATGTATACCAAAATGTCGAATCTGCAAAAGAATTATGGGATTCTATAGAATCAAAATACATGGCAGAAGATGCTTCCAGTAGGAAGTTCCTGGTTATTAATTTTATAAATTACAAAATGGTTGACTCTAGACCTGTAATGGAACAGTATAATGAACTACTAAGAATTCTGGGTCAATTTGTTCAACATAATATGAAAATGGACGAATTTATTTCGGTTTCTTCTGTTATTGACAAATTGCCTCCTTCGTGGAAGGATTTTAAACACACACTGAAACACAACAAGGAAGAAATGACTCTAGTCGAACTTGGTAGTCATTTTAAGATTGAAGAGTCTCTAAGGGCTCAAGATGAATTAAGTAATCCCAAGGGTAAAAACCAAGTGGGAAACTCATCTGTAAATATGGCTGAAAGCAACGGATTCTTTAAGAATGGAAACAGATAAGGGGAATAAACGAAAGTTTAAAGGAAACAACAAAAACAATAATTTTAACAGCAAAAAGCCTAAAATAGCATGCTGTAAATGTGGAAAACCTGGTCACTTTAGAAGGGATTGTCGAGTTGGAAAAGGCAAAAATAATGTTGGTCCAAGTGGGAACAATACTGGTTCAAGTGGATCTAAGGATCCTGAAAAGCAACAAGGTCATATTTTATTTCAGAATTCTAATTCTGGTCAAAATTATATATCTCTAATATGTGAAGCATTTTATGTGCATGATGATGATGTTGCTTGGTGGGTTGATTCGGGAGCAACAAGTCATGTATGTAAAGATCTTCGGTGGTTTAGTAATTTTCAACCGATTGAAGATGGACCTTCACTTAAGATGGGAAATGTTGCTACCGAACCAATCAAAGGACTAGGAAATGTTAAATTACTATTTACTTCTGGAAAGTACATATTATTGAGCAATGTATTGTATGTTCCTGGGATTCGAAATAATCTTTTGTCTGGTGTTGTTTTAAACAATTTTGGTTTTAAACAAGTGTACGAAAGTGGCAAATATTTTTTGTCAAAACATGGTGTATTTATGGGATTCAGATATTTATGTAATGGTATGTTTATGTTAAATATTAATGTTTCGTTCGAAAATGATTCTGTTTGCATGACTTCTACTAGTGTGTGTAGAAATATAAATAAAACAGAATTATGGCATGCTAGATTAGGACATGTTCATTATGAAAGAATAAAAGACATGTCTAAAATGAGCCTTATTCCTCCTGTTGATGCAAATAATGAAAAATGTAAAACTTGCATGTTAACTAAGATAACTAGAAAACCTTTCAATAATGTTAACCGAGTTTCCAAAATATTGGAACTAGTACATAGTGATTTATGTGATTTCCATGCTACACCTTCATTAGGAAATAAAAAGTATGTTATTACTTTTATTGATGATGCATCTAGATATTGCTACATTTATTTGTTGCATGCTAAAAATGAAGCTCTTGATAAGTTTAAAATCTATAAGGAAGAAGTTGAGCTACATAAGAATGATTTGATTAAAAATATACGTACGGATAGAGGAGGTGAATATTATGATCCTATATATTTTCAGTCTACGGGTATAATTCATCAAACCACGGCTCCTTATACACCACAACAAAATGGTATAGCTGAAAGGAAGAATAGGACTTTGAAAGAAATGGTTAATTCCATGTTGTCCTATTCGGGTTTGAGTGAAGGATTCTGGGGTGAGGCTATGTTAACAGCCTGTTATTTATTGAATCGTGTTCCTACTAAAAGGAATAAGATGACCCCGTATGCGCTTTGGTTTAAGAAGCCTCCAACACTAAATTATTTGAGAGTTTGGGGTTGTAGAGCTGTTGTAAGACTCACTGAACCTAAAAGGAAAAATTTGGGTGAAAGAGGTATAGATTGTATCTTCATTGGGTATGCTGAGCATTCCATTGCATATAGGTTCTATGTGTTAGAATCTAATGACTATGTGTCGGTGAACACAGTTATCGAGTCAAGATATGCAATATTTGATGAAGAGAGATTTACTTCTATACCTAGACCTAGAGATTTGATTCAAAACTCTTTGAATAGGAACTCAAGTGAAATTGAAAATATATCAAGTGGTACCAATTGTGTACCTGGACCTTCTGAACCAAGAAGAAGTACTAGAGCCAGACAAGCTAAGTCGTACGGATCTGATTTTCAACTATATTTAGTTGAAGGGTCAAGAGATAAAATTGACTATCAATATCAATACTGTTTTGTTATTGAAGATGATCCAAGGACTTTTAGTGATGCTATGGCATCAAGGGATGCTGCATTCTGGAAAGAAGCTATCCAGGATGAAATAGAGTCTATCATGCATAATAATACATAGGAGTTGGCTGATTTACCTCATGGGTGCAAATCATTGGGAAATAGATGGATATTTAAACGAAAAATGAAAGTAGATGGTACTACTGAAAGGTATAAAGCTAGATTGGTTATCCAGGGATTTAGACAAAGAGAAGGCATTGACTTCTTTGATACTTATGCTCCGGTTGCTAGGATTTCCACTATTAGATTGTTGATTGCACTTGCATCTGTATACAATCTTGTAATTCATCAAATGGATGTTAAAACAACATTCTTGAATGGTGATTTGGATGAGGAGATTTATATGAAACAACCGGAAGGGTTTGTGATGCCTGGTTGTGAAAACAAGGTATGCAAGTTGAAAAAGTCTTTGTATGGTTTGAAACAAGCACCAAAAGATTGGCATCAAAAATTTGATAATGTGATATTGTCTAATGGATTTATTCTTAACCAAGCAGACAAGTGTGTATATAGCAAATTTGATAATTCTGGTAAAGGAGTTATGATTTGTCTATATGTGGATGATATGTTGATTTTTGGTACTGACCAAAATCAGGTTAATGAAACGAAGAATTTTTTATCATCTAACTTTGAGATGAAGGATTTGAGGGAAGCTGAAATGATTCTTGGTATAAGAATCAAGCGAAAGAACAATAGTATATCGATTTCTCAATCTCACTATATTGAGAAGATATTAAATAAATTTAATTTTAAAGAT
Source organism: Limnanthes douglasii subsp. nivea (assembly GCA_036936605.1). Lineage (NCBI taxonomy): Eukaryota > Viridiplantae > Streptophyta > Magnoliopsida > Brassicales > Limnanthaceae > Limnanthes > Limnanthes douglasii. The sequence continues at coordinate 30,068,112 of JAUPFV010000004.1, forward strand.
TGTTCTCCGGTAAGCACACCTATAGATCCTAGTCTTAAGTTTCTACCTAATAAAGGTATTGATGTATCTCAACTTGAATACTCGAGAGCCATCGGGTGTCTTATGTATGCCATGACTAGCATTAGGCCGGATATTTCCTTTGCTGTTGGAAAACTTAGTAGGTATACTAGCAATCCTAGTTCGTATCATTGCAAGCTTTAAATCGAGTATTCAAGTATTTGAAAGGAACCATGAATTATGGTTTAACTTATACCGGATTTCCTTCTGTACTTGAAGGATATTCAGACGCGAGTTATATTTCCAATATGGAAGATCATTCTTCCACAAGTGGATGGGTATTTCTACTTGGGGGAGGTGCTATCTCTTGGGCGTCTAAGAAACAAACTTGTATTACTGATTCAACAATGGAATCAGAGTTTGTGGCATTAGCAGCAACGAGTAAAGAAGCTGAGTGGCTAAGAAATTTAATGTATGAAATTCCGTTGTGGCCCAAACCGATATCACCTATATCTATCAGATGTGATAGTGAGGCTGCCTTGGCCAATGTTTATAGACAATTTTACAAAGGCAGGTCTAGACACTTAGGTGTTAGACACAGTATGATTCGTGAGCGTATCACGCATGATGTTATTTCAGTAGAGTTTGTTAGAACTCAATATAACTTAGCCGATCATTTAACCAAGGGGTTAAATAGAGATCTTGTGCACAAATCGGCTATTGGGATGGGATTAAAGTCCATTTGAAATCTCTCATGTTGAGATACCAAATTCCCATCTAATATGACATTAGGTGTTTAATTCAATGTGGAAAGCTTAACATCAAGATATTGGAACACATTTGTATATCATCCCAAGGTATGTGTTCAGAACTGCAAGTTGTGAAGGTTGAAGATTATCTTCTTAATAGCTCTTTTGAAAAATTGCATATGCAGGTGCAAGATGAAAAGAACTACCTATTTGAGCATGAAGTTTAGCCGCTTCAAGAAGCTAGGACTTGACTTTGATATGCTTAAGAAGGATAAGGACACAAGGCTAGTAAAATATAGTGTCAAGTAAGAACAAGTGAGAATGTAAATTTATGTGTATATTATCTTCATGTATTCATTGTGAATAGTAAAGGTTCAATCCTTAGTGATACCTTGATATTCGAATATTTGGAATGTGTAATATACTAATGTGAAATTCAATCGTTACGATATTTCATTTATGCATAAATTTGATATTTGATATGATTGTGTTTAGTAGATCATGAATTACACTAAAATGGGGGAAGATTGTTATTTATTTTAGTGTAATTGGATCGACTAGTCGACCAATTTAATCATGATATATTATCAAACAAGTCGTAGAGTGCGGAGTGCACGCTTGTTAGATTATATCACGATTAGCGGGGTCAAGGGGCGGAGCCCCTTGCGGGGTCTAAGGGGCGGAATTTCGAAATCGGCTATTGTTGCAAGTCAACAGAATTTCGAAATTGAAAATTTGACCGTTTTATTCAAATTTTAAATTATAGCCGTTTTATTACAAAAACCAGTTAAGATACCCTAACTGCCCTAACTTCCAAACTGTTTTTGGTTGGTCGAATTTATAAATATGGGTTCTGTTGAAAAGAAGATTAGATCATTTTCATCCTCTCTGTTCAAAGTATATATCTCTGATTTTATCCAATTGAAATTTTTGGAGAACCCCAAAAATATTTCAATAAGAAATTGTTTACAAGACTTCAGAGATTATCCGGAAACGAAACACTATTTTCTACATAAGATTCATATAGATTTTGACTGGCGGGATCATAACAATGATAACTTTTCTGTGTAACATCATAACTTAGAAAAATATATATAGTTATTTTGAGACTCAATTTGTTGCGTTCAATGTGAAGACAAATGACAAAGCATGTACATCCAAACACTCGTAAGTAAGAATAATCTGGAAGTTGTCCGTATAACTTCTGAAATGGAGACATCTTTGCATTATGAGCAGTGGAACTCAATTAATCACATAAACATCATCCATAATTACTTATCCCCAAAAAACAGTAAGAACTTTAGTTGATAAAAGGAAAGAACGAGAAATCTTAACAAGGTGATAATGTTTTCTTTATGCAATACCATTTTGTTGAGGGTGTCAATACAATATGATTGATGTATGGTACCATCAGATGTAAGTAAATGTTTGAAATAATTGGAGGTATATTCACCTCTTAAGTCAGACCTGAAGCATTTTATCACAGCATAATGTTGGTTCGTAACCAGTACGCTAAATTATCTATAAATTCCAAAGAAATCTCACTTTTGTTTTATAAGATAAATTCATGTGTATTGAGTATAATTATCAATAAAATATACAAAATTGGAGGATCTACCCTTTGTGGAGACAAAAGATGGACCCCAGACATCATAATGAATAATATCAAAAGGAGCAATAGAAGAAATGACACTTTGATTAGACGGTAAAACATAAAATTTTGCCAATTGACAACCATCAAAATTCAAGATATTACAAGTTTTTTACTGACCTAAAGCACCTGTAAAAACCGAAAACTTCAAACGTGATGCAGATACATATCCCATAAGAGAATGCCAAAGATAAAACTCAGGCGAGAAATGACTCAAACGAAACGAAGACAGATCAACACCAAAGGCAACAATATCAGTCAAGCATGTCTTTCCACTAACAACAGATTCAACACCATATACATTTATATAAATTACTTCAATTTCTTCTAAAAAATACAGTTACCCTATTTTGTGACTTGTCCCAATTACTATATGAGTATGTTTATTTTGTATAACACAAACAGTATCTAAAAAAAACCCAATAATCAGATTTACACAATTAGCTAACCAAAACAAGACTCTAAGAAAGGGTGGGGACATAGTAATCATAAAATACCGATATATGAGGGGTACAAATAGAGTCAATACCATTTACTGAAATTTTTATAGCACAAGCACACAAAAACAGATATGGGTAAAATATGAGACAACAGAACAAAGTTTAACATGTGAGGTGACATGTGATGAGATGCACTGAATCCAAAATCCATAATGATGAATCAATACCTGAAGTGGAAGACGATGTCATACTTGAATGATATGCGGCTGTAGACATAAAAAAAAGTTCTTCTCATTCGGTTTGGTACTTATATACTGTAAAAAGTTATTTTCCCTATCATGTTAGCAATATGATCCACGATCTCGAATCGAACAAAACCAAACAATCAAAAGATACCAGGTCTAAATAAAAAATCAAATCAAAATTTTAATTAAACTCCAAGTACAATATCATAATCAAACCAAGGCCAAATTCAAAAATATCATTCGAAATCACAATCAAAGTCCAGATCAAATACTAAAATAAAATCGAAATCTCAATCAAATCCAAATGGGAAACTAGTCAAATCGAAATCCAAGTTCAAATTCAAAATCAAATCGAAATCCAAGCTCAAATTCAAAATCAAATCGAAATTCAAGCTCAAATTCAAAATCAAATAGTTTCCAAATCAAAATCAAAATCAAAATCAAAATCAAATACCAATCGAAATCCAAACTTAAATCAAAATCAAATCCAAATATTAATTTTATGTGAAATCGAACATTTTTTACCAATAAAAACATTGTATTGTTCCAACAGTGATTTCTCTTAAACCGTAGCACTAAATCACAATCCAACCGGTCAGATTGAATCCATAGATATTCTGAACATGCTGTCCGAAATTCAATAAAAATCGACACTGTTTACCATTCGATCAGACTTTTTGATTGTGGATGCACAAAACAGATCTAAAAACCAAAAACTGCATATCTTCTGATGATTTCTTGACCTGATTACTGTACAAACAATTATTTTTCTCCATAACAAATAAAATCAAATTGTAACAAAATATTTGACGAAAATATCAATCATATTACTCCAAAGTTCGAACAAGTTCTGATACCGTATAACAAAAAAAATTATTTATTTAAAAAGCGTGCAATCTATATAAAATATAAATTATTTATTTAAAAATCGTACAAATTATAAAAATATAAACTATTTTTAAGCTGATAAAGTTGAACCTAATCTCTTTGAAACAACATTTGTTTAAATCTCATTTTATTTTTATTCAAATTTGATTTATAATATTTTCTCCAGTCACAGTGTAATCAATATTCTAATTTTACATTTCATATCATGATGAATATAGTTTGTTCTATAAAATTATGATTGGTTAATAAGTAATTTTCATTTTAACGATATCTACAATAAAAATAGTATTGTAAACCCATAACAATGTGAAGTCACAACAAACTCCTTCAAAAACCCAACAACAAAACCAAGCCTCAAGCTCAAATCCTTCTCAACTGCGAGATGAAGCCTGAAGAAAAAGCTGATTTAGAAAAAAGGACGAAAACAAATTCTAATGTCGAGAGCGATGCTGCTTCGAAGAAAATGGAACCATAGAAAAAAGAAAATAAAAAAAAGTGCCAGTTGAGCTTCCTGAAGATGCTGCTGCCACTTTAAAGCGTAAATTTAAAGTTTAAGAGACAAATCAAGTCCCCAATCTTTACCATTATCCTCTAAAGACCGATCTTCTTGATGACTCCTAAGATCAACATCCAGAATCTTCTTTTCTTTTTGAATAGAAGTAGTTGTTGGACTTGTTTGAACGTGTAAACTTCCAGCCACATTATTAATATGAGATGATGATTGATAATGTGTCTGGGATCTGAAACTCCTCAATGTATACAAAGGTTTATGAATCATTGATGAAGTTCCATATTGAACTCCCAAAAAGGGTGATCCGTTAAAAGAATCATGATAAGGGAATCGAGAAGTGCTAGCATAAGAAGGATAATAAGGATAGTTGTGATGTCGAGAACTTATCTCTTTATTCTGTTTGGCAAGTGCACGCTCTACTTTGTGCGCATTTTGGTGTCCACCCAACGCTTGAGATGTGGAGAAGCTTTTCTTACAGTATTTGCAAGAATATATGCTATGTTCTGTAGAAGTGTTTGGTAAACGGATTTCAGAGCTATTAAAACCAGAAAACTTCATTTCAGAAATCATGTCACTTTGATCTTCGATTTTCTCCTTCACTTGCAAGTTTATATCGGATCGACGAATCTCTTTTGTTGTTATTGATATGTTACTTGGCGAAGAATCCCAGGAACAAATCCTGGGAAGAGAAGTTCTTTCCATTGGGAGCAAAATAAGATGATGTGAGGTGTTCTTAATATAGATGATACTCTAAGATTATAGAGTAAAGGCTTGCTTATTGGTTATTATATATTAGTCTTACAATATCAATTATGGTAACAAATCATATTGAATTATGGGTGTATTATATGATGGCTGAACTTGGTTTATTGTTCTCCACTAGTTAATTTGTAAATAAAGATGATCCTTAACTAGCTTATTCATTTGACTAAATAATCCAAAGAAACTTTTCTCTTAAACTGTAGCACCAAATCACAATCCAACCGATCAGATTGAATCCATAGATATTCCGAACATGTTGTCCGAAATTTAGTAAAAATCGACACTGTTTGCCTTTCGATCAGACTTTTTGATTGTGACTGCACACAACATATCTGAAAACCAAAAACTACATATCTTCTGATGATTTCTTGACCCGGTTATTGTACAAACAATTATTTTTCTCCATAACAGATAAAATCAAATTGTAACATAATATTTGACGAAAAAATCAATCATATTACTCCAAAATTCGAACAAGTTATGATACCATATAACAAAAAAAATTATATTTATTTAGAAAACGGGCCATCTATATAAAATATAAATCATTTATTTAAAAAGGCGTATAAATTATAAAAATATAAACTATTTTTAAGCTGATAAAGTTTGAGCCTAATCTCTTTAAAACAACATTTGTTTAAATCTCATTTTATTTTTATTCGAATTTGATTTTTAATATTTTCTCCGGTCACTGTGTAATCAATATTCTAATATTACATTTCATATCATGATGAATATAGTTTGTTAAATTATGATTTGTTAAATAAGTAATTTTCCTTTTAAGAATATCTACAATAAATATGGTATTATAAACCCATAACAAATTCAACTAACTTGCAAACATAAACATAAAATAATTGTCATAATTCACAAATATCTAAACTCGAGTTACAAGATAAAAAAAATAAATTTATAAATAAAATAAGGGTACAAAAATAAATAAAAAATTAACAAATAAAAAATTTCAGTATAGTATAGAAACCTCCTCAGTATAGAAGAAAAACAATATCCACAACTCCCACTCCATTCTAAATTGTTTGAAGAAAAAAGATAGTATTTCTCATGCTCAAACCAATTAGCTATCATTGCACTAGACGTATAAAAAATTGAAGTATATTAAATTTTCAACACCTAACTGGTAATGTTGCTCGATAAAATATCCAAAATCACATTTTCTTTTTCATATATTTCAAGCGAATAACTCGTGTTCATCGTGACAAAGCTCTTTCCGCAGTTTTCGCGAAAAAAGCCGACACGCATCCATACTCAAATCAATCGCAGCCGAAAGCGCGATAAATAGCGCAGCATCAGCCATACAGGTAACATGTTGTAGCCCGACTTGAACAACCGGTTTACTAACCTTCCCTTCGGCTTCAACGCTCGAACCCATCACAAATCCCTTAACGTAAGCCCTCGAATCCCTCATTACTTTATTATCAATACTAAAGTTTCCACCTTTTTTCATACTGATAGTCGCTTCGGCTATAGGAATTCCGCTATTAGTAGTACTAGTATCTGTCACTAGCTCAAACTTGTAACCCAAGCCATCGTTGGGACCTCTTTCTCGCCATGCCTCGAGCCGGCCCCAGGGTTTCCATGATGTACAGTTGGGCCTAAGGATCAGCCAGGCGCCCGGGTTGGACCGTGAGACGCGGTCTGATCCTGGAGAGGGCACGAAAGGTGTGATCATTGAAGCTGCGGCAACTGGGGAACCGGAGAGGTCGTGGATTATTATCATCCATCCTTTTCGCTCGCGGTTTTGGCTTTGTTTTTCGCCTGAAAATGTTCTTTTCCAGCTTCGGTTTATTGGAGTGAAATCTTGAGGAAGGAATCTGTTTTTCGGAAATCAGCAAGAGTAAAAATTAGATTCGAATAGCTTTATAAAAAAAAGTTTAAATGAGTGATTCGCTGAAGAATCGATGATCAGATTTATCAAAATTATCATTAGTATAAAAAAAGTTTAAATCAGTGATTCGTTGAAGAATCGATGATCAGATTTATCAAAATTATCATAGTCGAAAAACTAATTTCGTTCATATTTACATATTCGTGATTAAATTTATCGAATAAATTAAAATGAAATCCGAAAATAATCTTACTTTTATTTAGTTTTTCGAATCCAGATAATTAGCGAGAGATTAAAGTTGACAAAATCTATAAATTTAGCTATTGATTTGTAAAATTTAGCAATTTAGCCTATCAAATTTGCAAAAGCTGTAAATTTAATCTCTCGATTTCGTAAAATTTATAAATTAAGTCATTAAATTAAAAAAATAGTCCACAAAGACTAAATTTATAGGTTTTGCTAAGTGGATTGACTAAATTTATAGGTTTTGCTAAGTGGATTGACTAAATTTGTAAATTTTGCTAAGTCGATGGACTAAATTTAAAAAACAGTCCACAAAGACTAAATTTATAAGTTTTGCTAAGTGGATTGACTAAATTTATAGGTTTTGCTAAGTGGATTGACTAAATTTGTAAATTTTGCTAAGTCAATGGACTAAATTTATAGGTTTTGACAAATCCAAAAACTCTCACCATTAATTTTAAAGTCGAAAAGCTAAATTTAAAAAAAAAATAGACGAGCTACTATTTTCTGATCTAAACCAATAAACTTGTAAACCCGATCATTGTTTTGAAACCGAAAAACTATACGAAAGAAATCGAGTATAAAAAAATCTCTAATATCCAAAAAAATATCTAATAGTTGATTCTTAGTAACTTGATTTCAGATAAGAATCCTACCACAAAAAATAAAATAAAATTGCAACAAACTAGATGTTAGATGTGCACATGGTAGGGAATATGTAGTGATTCAGTGTTAAGAGAGATCTCATGATACTCAATTATGTAGATTTGACCAGATTTTAGGTGCACCAAGAGAGCTTCACCTATTATTCTGATTCTTATTTTGACCACAACAATCATGAAGAACCTAATTAGGTGGGGGCGTTTATTTTGTCATTTAACTATATTGTCTCACTGCTACCAACAACAACCTACACAATTCCAATTCTCTACTATTTGGCATCCAATGAAACAAGAAAAGTGGCTATCATACCAAATTGCTAAGGCAAAGGTTAGGATCCTCGCAATTAGATTGCGACCCACTTAGTTTAAACCCAGAAAACAGGTGATGTTCTTCGATAACCAATTGCGACTTGTCGGATCAGAATCTCAGAATCTGAAATATAAGGGTTTCAATAGAAATTTGGAGGGTTTTAACCAAAACCAATGGCTAATAGGTTTTTGTTGAAGTTTTTATGATATATAAATGTTACTTGTAAGAAAAGTAATAAACAAAGATTTATATGTACTAGTTGTCTAGTAGACATAACTTATTGAAAGTTTAGATTGGATCTAGTGCTGTGTTTGGATGCAAAAGTGGACATAGCCAGGCTGTTGTTCGGTACTAACAGATTGTCAATATGACGAGCAAACTCAGTTTGGAGAATATCGTTACTTCATTAACCACTAATGAACTAGTCGATATGAGAAAATAAAAAAAATGAATTTTTTTATAAGTCACTATTAGTCCATAACTAAAACCTAATTTAGAGCTGTCGAAATTTCGTGTCGTAGGAATTATGTTAGGTTTGAATAACAACTCGATCGACCATGAACCCGATTCTATTTCTAAATCATGGTTTAACAAAATATTTATTGTGTGGAGTACATGTTAAAAATATAGTTAATATCGTCGTTTCTGATGAATTTAAACTTGACGGTTAATAATTTTTGAGAGTGAAAAATATTTCGACAAAAAATGAGTAGGTCTGAAAGGTTGAAAAATCAATATTCTTCGATATTTATAATGATTTTTTTGGATTTTTATGATTTTAATTGTCCAAAATATCCAAAAAAATCAATATTCTTCGATATTTATAATGATTTTTTTGGGTTTTTATGATTTTAATAGCCCAAAATATCCAAAAATCAATTTTTAAGATCGATAACAATTACCACGACTACTATTAGTTGAAACGGTCATGTCTTTGTCTACAAATTTATCAAACCGTCTCTTATCTATTTTTATTGGTGTTAAAACCCTCGCAATATGAACGGATCTAGAATAGCGATGAAAATTCCACGTTACATTTCGGATAAAAAACAAGATGATATATAAACAAAAACATATCTCAACTATTACAAATTTTTTGAAAATCGATCAAAAATAAAATCGTACGATTTTTGAACCTAAATTGGAAATATCATACTAATATGGTATTGTACTCTACCCATATTTCTAACAAACGGTTAGTTTTAACCTTAACAAACATAAAAACAAAAGATATGGTTAAATCGAGACCTCCTTTAGTTATAAGGGCTCTAAAAACTTTTTTTTTCTTTTAAAATTTGAAGAGACTATTTCACCTTTTACATGTAGCAACCCATTTTTTTAAAAATTCTTATTATAGTGGAACCTTATTTTTTTTTTTGAAAAAAATCTCAATCTAACCTAGCCAAAAACAAAATGACACATTTGGTAGAAAAACAAATATTTGACATTGTTATAAAAGCATATTAATTTATAAACAAAAAGTGATTATTTTGTTATTGTTGAAGAAACGTACAAAATGGAGAAACAGATAAGCTGGTCCGTGTGGCCCTACTTGGAAATATGCCATGTGAAGAGTTGATCATAAGCTTTTTGGCCCCTACATGTCTCTTTTATCAACTATTTAATTATTATATATTTTAACACTCTAAATTTATCATTATCAACTAATTCTTTTCTGGTTTCTATTTTATAATTTTATACAAGTTTATAAAAGAAATTATATAAAGCATACTTAATTTCAATAATCAAAATAGCGGTGCACTTTAGTCGAAGAAGAATAAACTAGCTAAAATGCGCACGAAAAAAGTTTAGAAGAGAGAAACTAACCGTGATCTTGAATTCCGGTCAGCACTGAACTTGCAGCTAAAAACCGGCTGTCTTATATTCCCTTGAATCTGAAAAACAACCGGACTACACTCCGGTTCACCTCCAAACTGAAAAACAAACCGCGGATCCGGTTCAGCACGAACCACTAAATGAAGCTTAGCCGCCGGTTTACGATCATCATCATCGTCATCATGATTACCACCATCCTTCTTACCTAACCTCATCCACCCATTTTGAAACACTGTGCTTCTCGGCTGAGCCACCGCGAAGTCGACAGTAACCACCGCACTACCCAAAAGCTTACCCGACCCGACCCCGCACGTTCGACCCATACGTCCGGCGTAAACCGACAAACGGAGAGATACCGGTTTGGTCGAGAGGCGACGGATGGCTGCGGCGTCGAGGTGGAAACCCGGTGCTGAGGTGGCGGTGTCGGGAGGAGAAGCGTCGGAAACGGGAGCGGTGGAGAGAGGGAGGAGAGCGGTTTGAGTAGGGAGGTTTTTGATACGGAGTTTGCAGTAACAGGGGGTGGTAGAAGGGTGGATACCGGGTGCGGCGGCCGGTTTGTTGTTTGTGGTTTGAGGGAGTTTTAGAGCGAGTGATTCGATGTTTAGTCGGAGAAATGGACATGTATCCATTGTGTTGTTGTGTTTTGTGTTTGTGTGTTGTTGTTGATCAAGGAAGAAGAGTGATGGTGTTGTCTTTTTTATATCAGGTTCCTCCAATGGGTTCTGAGAGCTTTATTATATTATTTATATATATTGTATTTTATGATAGGGTCTGCATGGCATTGGCATTGGCCATGGCAGTGGCAGGTCTATGACTATCTCTCCTCTCTATTGTTTTTGTTTTTGCTTGTTTTGTTTGTCTCTTTCTCCTCTACTCTGTTTACGGCTGCATGTTCTGATTTCTGGTATCGTGGTATAGTAGGTTGGTTGGTGGGATTTATTTTATGGGTTTTTGAACCTCTACACAATTCCTTTTTACTCGGACTAATTCTTTATTTTGTATTGAAATCTAGGTGGACTCATAAGATTGTAAAATGGCGTGATTAAGTAGTTTTCAGGTTTGAAGTTAGTCTTTTAAAAACAATACCATAGGTAAATTTCAATGGATGGATAACCTTTCATTGGCTAGCTTCTTTTTTTACATGTTAAAAGATATGGAAGGACTTTCATTTATCATTATTATAAAATATAGTTTTATATCTTTTATATTTAATAATTTATATATAATGTTTGATAATTTATATATAAGGTTTGATGATAATATATTTGTAACAAACTCTTCAACATAAATAACAATTTTGGTTGTAACAAAGAGTAACTCATTCTCGTGTAATAGTAGATTAATCTAACCATTGTAAATTACACTTTATATTACATGTCACACTTAACAACTCAAGTTCATGATGTCACTTACTTGGCTAGTGTAGACTTTAATTCATCCATAGTGCTTCAGACCGTAACAAAAAATTACCTCGCCATAAGAACACTTATGGCACCTATGTCCATGACCTCACTCAGTTTTACCAATTGTCTTTTCAACCGAAGCAGCAAATGCAGTTGCCTAAGTTTTTTTGCAAATACACTTGTTTGGTTTGACTAATGGCTTCCTCCCTAAAACGGTTGAACCCGTGGATGATATCACTTTGGTATAAGCAGTTCATTTGGCTTAAATAAAGGCTTCTTGGTTAAAGTAGCCAATAACTTAACTGGAACTACTGATGCTCTGATAATACTTAGGCCATTACCGTCGATGCCTCGATAATGTTTAAGCATACACGATTGAAGCACTAAATTAGATATGTTTTGCTCAACCAAGTCAGAACCATACTTTTACACTGTATATTGTAATTATATATATATATATATATATATATAAATCTAATTAATAAAATTTTAGTTGTTTTTATTATTATTCATAACATCAGAGCCTTGTTTAATCCTTATTTGATTTAATTGGATAAAAGTAATTTATTATTATGTTTATGGTATTAAGTTTGATCCTATTCGATTTTTTATTTTGATCATGTTCGATTTGGTTTTATGATCTTGTTCGATTTAGTATTGATCTTGTACAATTGTTTGATTATATTTGTGACTATTGTTGGTTCACTTGTGAGGTTCAATTTACATATTTTATTCGATTAGAGCTTATGGATTCTCATGGCTAATATGAAAAGAAAATACAACTCTTTACAATCTATTAGTACCCAGCTTAATATGGAGAACTTTGATTATTGAAGTTATATCATGAGGAACTTTCTTCATGGTAAACATATGTGAAGGTATGCTTCATGTATAAAATATCCACATATTAGTAAAAACAATTCTGAGAAATATGTTATGTTATTTAATATGTAGGAAACCGATAATGGTAAGGTTATTATTTAGATTTATAACTTTGTCATTTAGTCGATTGGTATTCAATTGGCTAAGATGAAGTAATATAATAGGTTTGTGATTTGAAGAGTGTATACCCAGTCCAATTTTGCTAAGAGAGTATGATATTCGTGCTTTACAACATAATGATATGTGTATTTCTTATTTGTATGTGGTTATGTCTGATTTGTGGAATCAATTAACTCTTATACAATTGGTAGATATGAAAGTGTTCAAACATTATATTTCTAATAGAGAAGAGAAAATATTGGTGCATTTTTTATAGCCTTACATTATGACTTTGAAAGATTGTGTGAATTTTTTCATAGATCTCTTATATCTATTATTAATTCTGTTATTAAATCACTATGTAATTATCACAAAATGGCTCAAGCACAGAACGAAGGACAAACTAAAATGAGCACATGATTTAACGTGGTTTGATAATTATCTACGTCAACGGGCGCCGCCAAAGAAAAGAGTTTCACTATGATAGAAAAGGTTACAGATTTCAGATTGCGTTTTGTGTAGTCCTAGTAGTCTATTTATAAGAATTAATAGACTTACTAGACAGTGGGCCTAATGGGCTCATATACACTAATAAGAAAACCATCCATTGAATTACAGCTTGTCAATGACACAAAATTGTACCACCGAACACGGTACAATGTCAAGGCATTATTCGACTCATTCACAACAAATCTTCCCCTTGAGGCGAATATCATTTCTTCACTATCAACAAAGAAATTTCTCTTCTTCTGACTCACCAAATTCCCCTACAGCATTCACTCTATACTACGAACACCAATCCAGTTTAGGCACTCCCTAAACTTTCGAATTGATAATGCCTTGGTCATTATATCTGTTGGATTATCGTGTGTAGACACTTTCTTCACATCAACAATTCCTTTTGATATTATATCACGAATAAAATGATACCTGATATCTATGTGCTTTGTACACTCATGGTACATCTGGTTCTTTATAAGGTGTATGGCGCTTTAACTGTCACAAAACACTTTTGTAGTAGTCCTATCCAAGCCAAAATCTGCCACCAAACCTTGCAACCATATTGCCTTTTTAATTGCTTCTGTTACCGCCATGTACTCTACCTTTGTTGTAGACAAAGCTACAGTAGCTTGCAACTGTGCTTTCCAACTGATCGCACTCCCAGCTAGAGTAAATACATATACTGTTAGAGATCTTCTTTTATCCATATCACCTGCAAAATCAGAATCAACAAAACCAACTAATGATCCTGCAACATCATTCAGCGATTCTCCAATATCGGTCTTGTTAAAAGTTAAGCCAACGTTCACAGTATTATTAAGATACCGAAGTATCTGTTTCACTGTCTGCCAGTGTTCTTTCCCAGGACATCCCATGTACCTGCTAACTACATTAACCGCATGTGTAATATCAGGACTTGTGCATACCATAACATACTACCAATTGCACTTGCATGTGGAACATTCGACATTTTTTTCCAACTTAGCATCATCCTTGGCCGCTCCTATTGCAGACAACTTGAAATAAGTAGCAAACGGAATGCTAACTACTTTAGCATCAAATGTTGAATCGTTGTAACACTTTCTCAATATAGCTTCGTTGAGACAAGTGCAGTGATCCTATACTTCTGTTTCTGATAATCTTCATACCAAGGATTTTCTTTGCTCTACCCAGATCCTTCATCTCAAACTCGGAACTAAGCTGGTTCTTTATCTGCACAATGTGTGACATACTTAAAGCAGCAATAAGCATATCATCCATAGACAACAAGAAGTAAACATAATAATCATCTGACATCTTTTGATGATACACACAACTATCATATTGACTCCTCGTGAACCCTTTTGACACCATGAATGTATCAAAACGTTTGTACCATTGCCTATGTGACTGTTTCAAACCATACAGTGACTTTTTCAGCAAACAAACTTTGTCCTCCATATTGGGTTCGATAAATCCCTCTGATTGTCTCATGCAGATTTGCTCCTCCAATTCACCATGTAGAAACACAGTCTTCACATCCAACTGCTCAAGCTCTAAATCTTGCAAAACTACTATGGCTAACAAAACTCAAATCGAAACATGCTTCACCACTGGAGAAAACACTTTATTGAAGTCGATTTCTTCCCTTTGAGTAAAACCTTTAGTGACCAGTCTTACCTTGAATCGAGATGCCTCAACCCCTGGATTACCTTCTTTTTTCTTGAACACCCATTTACTGCCTACTATCTTCTGTCCTTTAGACAAGTCAACAAGCTTCCATGTTTGATTCTTATGAAGAGATTTATAAGAACTCGCTATAGATCTGCCTCTGAACTCGCTATAGCTTCTCTTTAGTGACTAAGTTCATGCATCTCAACTTCTTCTGCAACTAGATTTACATACCTTTTTGGAAGTCTAGTATCTCTTTTTTCTCTGCCCAATTCTATGCTATAAGGTTGTTGTTCTGGTTCGGGCGCATCATCGTCACTATCATCCGATGCTGACGCTTCACCTCTTGATTTTGGATCCACCTCAGAACCACTTGAATTATTGGACACACTAGGAAATTATTCTACTTCAAGATCCACTTGTTTACTCACAACCAATCCGGATTCGACCAATTGTCCTACTTCCTTGTGACTGTCTATCGAAGCAAACTTATTAAAAGTAACGTCCCTACTGATGATAAAACCTGGAGACTTTGGAGAGGTACACCATAACCTATATCCCTTCATTCTAGTAGCATATCCTAGAAATATGCACCTCGTTTCCCTCGGTTCAAGCTTACCATCTCTCATATGAGCATACGCAGGATAACCGAACACCCTCAAATGTTCATAATCAGCTGACGATCCAGACCAAATCTCAAAAGAAGTTTTACAATCAATAGTCGTTGATGAAGACCGATTCACCAAGTAACACGATGTATTGATTGCTTCAACCCAAAAATCATTTCTCACACCGGAGTGCGAGAGCATAATTTGTGCCTTGTCACAAAGCGTTATGTTCATTCTTTCTATGATTCCATTCTGTTGTGGTGTTCTAAAACAAGTGCGATGGCGCACGATTCCCTCAGCTTCACAGAACTCGTTGAACTCACGATTACAATATTCTAACCCATTATCTGTCTTAAGACGTTTGATTTTTCTTCATGTTTGCTTCTCAATCATCGTCTTCCATTTGATAAAGGTTGAATATGCCTCATCTTTCGTTTTCAGAAAGTAAACCCACACCATTCTTGAATAATCATCAATCAAACTCATGTAGTATCTGGCTCCGCTCTTCGATGGAATTCTGTTTGGACCCCAAAGATCTGAGGGAATGTAGTCCACTGTCCTTTTAAAAAAATTTACAGCTGATTTTTTGAATTTGACTCTAGTTTGTTTACCAAACACACAATGCTCACAAAACCCCAATGATTCTGCTTTATACCATTTCAACAAATCTCTCTTTCCCAAAACAGCTAATCCTCTATCACTCATGTGACCAAGACACCAATGCCACAACTTATTGTGATCCTGCCTACTTTGGCTATTACTCCCTAATGATGCTACTGCAGCATCACCCATAACAACACTCTCCTAAAGAATGTAAAGACCCTTCTGCAAACTGTCTTTCATGCCTATCATTGAGCCTTTTGTCACTTTGATTACACCGTCTTCTGCACGGTACTTGTAACCCCGAGAGACTAGAGTCCAAAGAGAAATCAAGTTTTCTCTTCAACTCAAGAAAATGCCAGCATGTCAAGATTCTAACAACCTCGTCAAACATTCTGATTCTGACATTACCAATACAACCAACACTCAACGAATGATTGTTCCCTAAGTAGACAGTTGCCTGCATTGGCTTGTAAGTATCGAACCACTTCTTGAACTGATACATGTGATATGTAGCGCCAGTATCGAGTACCCAAAATTTTTGCCCAAAGCCTGAACTCACGGACAATACATCTCCTCTACCACCGTTTTCACTATCATCGGAATCGTTCACACCTTCAACAATGTTTGCTGCATTTTCCTTTTGATTTCCCTTCTTACCATTCAGTTTTGGACAATATCTCCTATAATGACCTTGTTCACCGCATTCATAACAGTTTGAGTGTTTTACCTTTGATTTGGACCTCCAGGTTTTCCTTCTTAAAGAACTCTCTTTGCTTCTAGATCTTCCCCTAGTCATAAGACCTTCCCCTCCAACTTGCTTATCTGGTTGTAACTGTCTCATCTCCTTTGATTTTAGAGCCCCTATGATATCTGCTAGCGATAACTTATCCTTACCATACATAATAGTATCTACGAAGTTTTCATAAGGAGCTGGTAATGATCTCAATACAAACAAAGCTTGATCCTCATCCTCAATATTGATATCTATGTTCTCGAAGTCCATTATAATTGATTTAAAATTATCTAACAACTTTGTTATGGACATACTTTCTTTCAATCTAAAATCATACAAACATTTCTTCAAGTATAATCGGTTTACTACTGATTTCTCTGAGTAAAGATCTCCTAACTTCTTCCATGCGCAGGCAGCAGTCTTCTCACCACTAATCTCGCGAAGCACATTATCTTTCATACTCATTAAAATCCAGTACACAACCCTTTCTTAAAGATCTTGTTTTTCCTATTCTTTCATCTCTTCTGGTAACTTATTCTCCACATCATTCCACAACCCTTGCAGTACCAATGAATATTTCAGTTTAATCTTCCATAACGAAAAGCTGGATCCTCCATCAAGTTTTTCAATCATGTATTTTGTTATTGTAGACGCCATTGTGAAACCCTATTTGCAAAAGCCCTAATTACACCACGTGGATCTAATACCAATTTTGTTATTAAATCACTATGCAATTATCACAAAATGGCTCAAGCACAGAACATATGCGAAAGACAAACTAAAATGAACACATGATTTAACGTGGTTCGACAATTGTCTACGTCCACGGGCGCCGCCAGAGAAAAGAGTTTCACTATGATTGAAAAGCTTACAGATTTCAAATTGTGTTTTGTGTAGTCCTAGTAGTCTATTTATAGGTAATTAGTAGACTTACTGGACAGTTGGCCTAATGGGCTCATATACACTAATAAGAAAACCATCAATTGTATTACAGCTTGTCAATAACACAAACTTGTACCGTCGAACACGGTACATTGTCAAGGCACTATTCGACTCATTCACAACAAATTCGATAGTTCATGAGTTAATTTATGTACTCGAATTTAAATATAACTTTATTTATATTCGGATGTTAGATGATTAAGGGTTTACCTATATGGATGGAGATGGAAAACCTAGGGTCTTATGAGGCTCTTTTATTGTTAAGAAAGACTATATAACTAATACTGTGTTAGTTATCAATGGATTTACAATAGTAAGGGTGTGTCTAGTATGGTGAATGATTCTACCAGGTTGTGGCATCATCGGTTGAGACATTTAAATGAGAAAGAACTCAATGAGCCATGTTAAAAATGGTTGTGTATTGGGTAAGAACAAGAGCGTGAAGTTTTTTCCGAACCACCAGGCTTGCAGTGGAGTACTCGATTACGTTCATTCAGATCTTTGTGTCTAGCATGATAACCTGCCATAGGTGGTAAAAGAATCAAGCTAGGAAAGTGTTGAAGAAGTTTTTTACTAACAATGACTTGGAATATGTGAACAATGAGTTCAATTGATATTATACAAAGTTTGGCACTTCTAGAAACCAAAAGCTAAGTGGGACTCGTCAATATAACGAGCTTGTTGAGAGAATGAATCGAACATTTTTGGAAAGAGTTAGATGTATACTTCATACAGGTGGAATGGGTCAAACGTTGTGGGGAGAAGTCGTGACAACGACTCCATATATCATCAACAAAAATCCATCTGTGACGTTTAAGTTTCTTTGTCTTCAAGAGGCCTATATGGGAAAGAAACCTAAATTAAAACATCTGAGAGTGTTCAGATATGCTACCTACAAACATATAAAGTAGGATACTCAACCTAATACTGTCGGGAAAATATTTGAAGTTGGTGATGTGTCCGTTCTACAAAGTGAAGTTCGAGACACTTCTGCCGAAGAAAATTTTAGGCATGGTTTTACTTTGGGTGGTACATAGGAATTTCAATCACTAAATGATTACGAAGATATCTGAGGGTCTAGTGCTCCAGGCCTTCGGATAATCAGATGAGATAACAACATAATGTTGACAGTTGTTAGCTAGCAATGGATAAAGCATGAACACCAAGAAAATAGTCGTAGAAGTATAGTTTTAACAATGCAATTGGTTATGCTTTATTTATTGAAATATGTAAAAATGTTATTGAACATGAAGCATATCACAATACTATCAAGAGTAGTAATTAAGAAAAGTGTCTTACAGTCATGAAAGAAAAACTAAGATCTCTCAAGAAGATAAACACGTGGATTCTTTTCAAGCATTCAAAGAGTCAGAAGATGGTTGGGATTAAATGCATATTTAAGAGAAAGTCAAATATTCATGTATTGAGTTATCCATATACAATGTTATGCTCGTGGTGTATGGATCTATGCAAAAAGGAGGTTATCGATTTCAATTAGATATTTCCACCGATTGTGAAACAAACCTCCATTAAGGTTCTACTGTCAATTGTTTTAGATTTTGTCTTGAGCCATATCAAATGAATGTTACTACTTCTTTACTACATGGTGAATTGGAAGAGACAATTTACATGTGTAAACCAAAAACATTTGAAGAAGGGAATGAAGGTTATATGTGTTTGTCAAAGGTACCCTATATGGGTTGAAATAGTGGTTTAAGTAGTGGAATAATATGTGATTCTTTTTTATGAGATACATTAAATATATTCGTAATTGCTTTTAAAATTATATTTATTGGAATGGAGAGATACGCATGGAGAGACGAATCCTATTGTCGTTGTATGTTGATGACATACTAATAGCTAGATAAGATAGGTAGAAGATTGAAACGGTAAAGACTCAACTAAAAAGAGAGTTTGAGATGAAGGATATGGGAGACACTAAAATAATAATTTGTATTGATATCAAGGGAACAGACGTAATAAATATTTACTTTTATCTCAACATGAATATATACATAAAGTCCTAAGGATTTTTTTAATGTATGAAGAAAAATTCCTTGTAATTCCATTAGTTTCTAAATCAAATTCATTGTTACTCAAGCACCAACCGACACATCATATAAGAAGTATATTTTAGTGATGCCTTATGCCAATATTATTGATAGAACTATGTATACTATGAATTGCACGAGACTTGATCTTGCATACACCGTAAAGGTTTTGAGCAGACTCAAGTCAACTCTGGAAAAGCCGTATTAGCTTGCACTCAAGTGGCTCATGAGATACTTGAAGATTTCAACTGTTGTAGGATTATATTACAATCATAAATATACAGGTGATATACTAATGATGGGTATGTGAACTCTGATTATGCAAGTTTCCTCGATATAATAAAGTCTACGCCGAGTTATTTGTTTATTGTACTTGAAAGATTAGTTAGTTGGAAGTCTAGTATACAGAAGGTCGATGCGCTGTCGTCTACGAAATCCGAGTATATGGTTGTTACAGAAGCCATGAATGAAACTATTTGGTTGAAGGGATTGTTGAGTAAACTAAGTGGTGTGGAGCAAGATCTTTTGTTCCATGATAACACTAGTGCTCTTCATTTGACAAAAATTTAAAAGTTTCATGAGCGAACTAACTATGTAGACATTAAGTTGCACTTCATCCGAGACGTGGTGAAGAATAAGCAAGTGAAGGTGGTTAGAATTGCTAGCGAAGAAAATCATTCGGATGCTCTGACCAAGTTATTTCCAATTTTAAAGTTCACGAACTGCATGCGACTAATGCAAGCTTAGGATGTAAGTGAGTTGGTCTCTATAGAGTTAAACATTTTGTGCAACGGATATTGGAGTTACTATAAACTTAGGTTGACAATTGTTAAATGTAGGCTATAAATAATATAAACATAATCTTCTATTCGAATCATTATCTTATATTCCACTAATTTTTGTGTCTTCTTATATTAATTCAATTTTCTATTATGTGTTTTCTATATTAATAAAGTTTCTTAAATAATGGATTATGAGTTATCACAACCGTATATAAAAAATATGCAATGTCTGAGAAAATTTTTGAACACCATAATTTTAAACAAAAGAAAAACTTTAGTGTTTGTGATATAACTAAAGTGAGAGAGAACTTTAAAAAAAAAAGAGTTTGGTGAATCCGTTATCTTTTATTACAAAAATGTTATATTTTATTTGTGTTTGAACATTTTTCTGCAATTTATTTCTTAATAAAAAAAATTAATTTCACAATACAAACAACAGTAAATTTATCTTTAATTTTATTATATTTTGTATATGATAGCCTTTTCTCTAACAATATAGTTGTTTATCCGACAGCTTAAAAAATGTAAAACTGATGGATCCATATCCTAAAGATATAATAGTTCCTATCAACCAACATCTAACTTTACACCACATACAAACAACATGAAAGAAAAATATATGATGAATCGTAATTAGTCATGATAATTCTATATTACTTTAATTACACGGCATATTATAATATATAAGAGGTGTAATTACTACTGATTAAGTCAAAATTTGGGAAAGAATTGATCCGATGGGGGCCAAAACCAGCTGTTTTGAAGGTGTTTATATCAAGTTGTCGAGATAAATGTTGTCCCAGCTGGATTTGGATTGCCCCAGGATTTTCTCTTCTTTCTTCTTCCGCTAAACTCCAACTCAGAATCACTTTTCCCAACACCCAAGGACCACTCACTGACGTGGCCATATGCTGGCGCCATTTATTTTTATCAACTGTTATCCTCCGATCCATGCTATAAAAACATTACCTTTTTTGTGAAATAGTAATTTTCATATTCAGAAAAAGATCGGTACGCAGACTTAAAATAAGGCAATCCCTTGTCTATCTCGGATACGAGTATCGGTATGACATTTATACAATTGAATGGTTCAATTAAGCAACATGTCATTTGGATCGGATAGAAAAAGGTTTTTCATAACACATGTATAAACAATATACTTATACTATCTCTAAACGGTAATAGTGTTGGTTGAGTAAGTTACTTCGTCTGACCAAAAGTTATGAGTCCGAGTTTTTTTTATGGGTCGGTGATTTCGACTCTACTACTAATAAATTAAATTCAATAATTTTAAAATTTGAAATTTATCAATTGTAATATAAATATTTACAATAATAATTTTAAACATCATAACGCCTATAGTTTTATCAATTAATTATTTTTAATCTTCATAATCTCGTATTTTTCAAATTTTAATCCAATTTTTTTAAATACATATATTTTTATTTTTTTAAAACAAATAAAACGAATCTACGATTGATATTTTTAAGGATTTTTTTTTTCAGACTAATTTCGCATTCTAATATACGTATTTTCGTACACTAACACAATCCAATTTTTCTAAAAGTTTTTTAACACAAAAATACACATTTTCATAACTACAAAAAATTAGTTGTTTCACACATAATTAACATTTATTTTCATAAACCAAGTTGGTATTTTGTTTTTTCACACGACCAAGCTTATTTAGCAACCAATAACATATTTTCGCAACTCCTTTGTTCTTATTTACGCAACTCATTTTCATGTAGTCACGCAACTTGACACAATTATTTTTTAGCAACCAAAATACATGTAATTACGAAACTAGATATGGTGTGGTTTATTTTTGTCTGAGGGTAAGTTTGTAATTTTTGTTTAGAGTTTTGTGGAAGTTTGTGAGTATTTAATGTTTGGATAGAGTGTAGAGGGAGAATTAAGCAGCCTGGTTGTATTTAATTTTCATTACCCTCATTTAATGTTGGTGGTTGAGTATTTATACCCTTATATTTGGGTCTTATGGGCTTTCGGGTCATGTTAAATGGACCCGGGTCGAGTTTAAGGACTCATTAGTACTAAGTAGGAGAACATGCAGCTTAGTCAAGAAGTGATTAGGTTTTAAGTACTTTAGTTCTGTTCGAACAGTTCAATGGATGATGGTGTCCGAACTGCCCCTGTCCGGTTGGATAGACATTGTCCGAACTGACCCTGTCCGAAGTGGTGACAGAATCCAGACTCATCAGTAGCCCCTTTTTTAGGTGGTGTTCAAAAACCTTTGGCAAGACCTAAAAAACAGTCTGTTGCTAGTGACAGTTACGTCCGGATAGGTCCTTCGAATTGTGTTATAGCTTTATCCGGACTGAAAAAGGTTCCTTGAATCTTAACGGTTTTTTGCCAGAGTTCGTGGGACACGTGTCTCTCTCTCTCGTTCGTTATCTCAGCCGTTTTCAACTTGAATTTCGCTCCCACCTTCTCTGAATAGCAACCACTTCATTAAATGAAGGTGACATAAGCGCTGATTCTTAATCATTGCAAATCATTTCGAATTATCCTAGGAATTAAAGCACTTTTTTGGGTGTTTACTATAAATTAATCACTTCTCCACTATTTTACCATCATCTTCAAATTCACTTTGCTAATTTTCAGAGCTTTCTCTCTTAAACACAAATCTTTCTCTTTGGTTGTGAGTTTATGTTCACAGCTAGGAACGCTTTAATCAAAGGTGGGTGGCTTAATCTATCAGAGCTAGAAAAGGTACAAAAAGTCGAACGGGAGAGGCGTATCGCTGCAGGCCTACCTACTTCCCCCATCGACAAACCAGTAATCTCAACCACAGAGCCTGACCAGGGCTCCTCCTCAACCAGAAGTTTCAAACCGAGGAGATTGTTTCAAACCAACCTTTCTCCCATTGTTTTAGGCTCGTCGGTTCAAGAATCAGAGCCCACTGTTGAACCAAAGCTAGCAGTTACCAGCTTCAAAAAGCCTTCCCCATTTATAGCAATGGGGTCAGATGCAGATATCTCTCCCAACAAGTTAGTCGATCGAAGAAAAGGTCGCCTGGTAAAAGTGCAGGCTTCCAAAGGCACCCCTTCAAAATCAGGGGTCAAGGACAACAATACAGGGTCAGAGGCACCCATAAAAGTACCTCAGGACAGGCTGTCCGGACCGGAGGCCACTAGTTCAAGCCTCCGAAGAGAAACCACCACATCTGAGCCCCAGCCGGAGGCCAGAGTCCAGGAATGTACTGAAGCTCAACAGTCTGGAGGTCAGACTGAACCAACTTCTAATTCCCCCCTCCCAAAGACAACTGAAAATCCCTCCTCGGTAATGGAAGAAATGATAGAGGATTCTACCGAAGAGGCTCCATTCGAGTCCGAACCCTCCGGACAAACTTCTGATGTTGTTGCTGCCAAGAAGGACAAAGGCAAAGAAAAACTATGCCTTAGGCACCCAGACCTACCAGAAATTCTTGAAGGAAAAGTGGGACATTTGTTTTCACAAGGTTAGTGTTAAATATCTTCTTACCTTACAAAAAATTACTTATGCTTTCATCCACACAACCGAATTGGGCCGGATGCGTACGAAGTGGGGGATTCCGGATAACGTGAAAATAAGAATCCCCATAGACCCTGAAACCCCAATGGACTGCAAGCTTAGTGAAATAGTTATCTTCACTGAGCTCTTTAACTGGGGGGCTAAGGTTTCCCTTAGATCCGGAGATAGTTAGGTACTTCCACCTCATCAAACTTTTCCCAGTCAACTAAGCCCCAACGCCTGGTACACTCTTATGGTCTGCATCATGGCCTCTAGGCTCTCCGGAATTCCTTTACCAATGGAGGAATTTGCAGCTGTGGCCAGCCTCTGCAGAAACCACCACATTCCCTTCTATCATTTCAACATGGGTGATAATTATAAAGCAGTGGACGACCTGCTTGAGTCGGAGAGAAATTGGAGAACTCAATTCTTGTTCGTGAGCTGCACTTGGGAGAATGGGAGGAGGATCAAAGCCGGAGTCAACCCGAGTCTCCTCACCAGCAGATGGAGAAGTGATCGTAAGAATCCCACCTCACATTCTCATGCTTATTTTTATCAAATTTGTTTAAACCGACTGGTCTTGTCTTTTTTCTTGACAGAGCTGCCCAAAGACTTCAAAGACTATTTAAAGGCCGGGCATACCACTTGTACCAAGATCAACACTTGGGCTGCTGAAAAGTGGGGAAACCGTTTTCATGACACTTTTACCGGAGGCAATCTCGCAAGGTCTCATCTCTGGAACACTACTGGCCGAAGAGACTTGACTTGGGAAGAACTTACCACTCCACACCCTCCGGATGTAGTCCTTAAAAGAACACATGCACCGGACGGGTCACTGTACTTGCCAGGTCGAGCCAAGGCCCCAAGTAAGATGAAAGGCAAAAAAGGGAAAGGCAAGAAGGCTGCAGGTGAGGCTAATCCTGCCGAGGTGGAGGAGACTGCTCCAACAAACCCAGAGGGGCCAGCTCCAAGTCAGATCGATGCTGCTCTACTAGAAGTGGTAGAGCATGAGAGTGCTAGGGAAGAAGCAGGATCTCCAAAACCCCCAAGGGTTCCTAAGAGAGACCGGAGACGGGGAGCAGAAAGCAAGGAGAGGGAGGCCAAGAAGAAAAAGACCTCCAGGGGTGATGAACTTTCTCTCCGGCCTCCAGAGCCTCTCCCTCCTGTTGACCCTACTGATCCAACAAGAGCAGAGGAGATCCCTGGCGATTTTCGAACTGAAGAGGTTAGAGGAGGAGACCTTAGTATTGATGGTTTCGACCTTACGGGGCTTGAGGGGTTTGGGGAGTACTTTGAAAACCTCCCCAGAGATGATTTTGTTGGGCCCTATCTCCCTCCAAGCACTTCGAACACTGTTACCTTTAATGGTAAAACCTTCACTGTTTCAAGTGAAAGAGAGGCTATAACTCACTCTATACTGAGCACCGTTCAACCAGTGTTGGTCCTGGAGAAGCAAGTACGAGGTCAAGCAGCAATCATTACCTCCCTTAACTCTAACAAGGAAAAACTGTCGGGAGACCTCCTTACTACCAACCAAAACGCTGATGTTTTGAAGAGAGAAAACGAGGGGTTTAAGAAGAGCCACGAGGGTTGGGTCACCAAGGTAGCTGCCCTAGAAGATACTATCAAAGGCCTACGGGAAAAGCAGTCCGAGTTGGAGAAATATCTTACCTCTTCAAAAGAGGAGTTGAAGACCAAAGATCAAGTCATTCTTACTCTGACCAACGACAAGGTCGCCCTCGAAAACTCGGTGTCCAAGGCTACAGAGGAAAAGGCTGATCTGCTAAGGGAGCAAGAGGCAAAAATCCAGGCCAAGATTGATGCCTATGCCAACAATGTGATTGACAGTCAAGAAGAGATGTATGCCAAGGTGAAGTCGGACATGGTCTTGCTTTTTCATGAGAAGTTTCCGAAGAGGAATCTAGGAGACTTATGGTCTTTTGTATAGTATCCAGACCTTCTCTTCCATACAATGGCTGAGGGTGACAGGTATGACTTCTCCAGTGCGTCCTCATCCGATGAAGAAGAGAACACCGGGAAAAGTCCAGGTGAGGGGAATGATGACCCCAAGAAGAAGAAAACAGGTGAGGCTGAGCCATCTTCAAAGGCTCAGTCTTGGAATATCAATTATCTTTTGTGTGTGTTTTTTTTGTTTTGATTAAACTAAAGTCCTTGGAAGGCCAAGGCATTTCTGTAACCGTATCCGGTGTTTGTTCGGACAGATCTGTTTGTTTTGAAAACTTAAAGTCCTTGGATGGCCAAGGCACTTCGGTTATTTTAATGGATGTCTTTATTTTGTACAACTCTTGCATTCTTTCATAGTTTATTTCAATTTTGGTGGCTAGTGTTTAAACAGCCCTTAGTTATTTCATAAATATTCTAAAGGGAGAGTGTTTAAATTCTCCGATGACAAATGTTTAAGTAGTCATCATTCCTTTAATTCAATCCGGATGGCGTGACAAGAAACAAAGTAAGAACACTCCAAATTTTTAAGAAGGCATCAAATTTTATAAAAAAACCCGGACACCTCATTAAAACCTCCCCGCGCCACCAGGGTAGGAAAGAGTATGCCCCTAAATATTTACATGGATTTTTAAACAAGTAGATATTTACATAGTTTCTACTCCAAGTACATTCGGAGATGCTCAATGTTCCAAGGGTGATTCAAAACCCTTCCATCCTTGTATTCTAGGCAGTATGTTCAAGGTTTAAGCCCTTTAATGACCATATAAGGTCCTTCCCAAGTTGGGGCCAGTTTGCCGAGCAGCTTCTCTTTAGTGTGTAAGAAGACTTTCCTTAACACCTTGTCCCCCGGCTGAAAATCTCTTCTTTTAACTCTGGAAGCAAACCTGCTTCTCATCAAACCTTGATAGTGTGCAGTTCTAAGGTGATCCTTAACTCTTATTTCTTCTATTAAGTCGACCTGACCTCCGATTGCCACTTCGTTAGTGTGTTCGGAGAAATTGTGAACTCGAAATGAAGGGAGAGTTGCTTCTATGGGAGATATGGCATCCATCCCATAGACCAAGGCAAAAGGTGACTCTTGTGTTGCAGCCACAGGTGTAGTCCGATAGGCCCACAAAACCTCTTGCAAATAACTAGGCCATTTTCCAGCAGCCCCTTCTAAATTTTTCTTCAAACCGGACAGTATAGTTCTGTTAGCCACTTCAACCTGACCATTTGCTTGTGGGTGGAAAGGTGAAGAGAAACAATGTTGTATACCCCTAGAGACTCAGAAACTCTCCATTTCCTTGTTGTCGAACTGTGGCCCGTTGTCTGTTGTTATCTTCTGTGGAATTCTAAATCTGCAACAGATATTGGATAAAATGAATTTTATGACAGCTTTTGATGTTGTACTTGCCAGTGGGGCTGCTTCGATCCACTTCGAAAAATAATCAACAGCAACAATTATTGTCCTGCGTCCTCCGGATGCCATAGGTAGAGGTCCCACCAAATCCAACCCCCACCGAGCAAAAGGTATAGGCTCAGAAATTGACTCTAAAGGGATGGCTGGGACATGAATTTCATTGCTATATCTCTAGCATGGGTCACACCTTCTCACCAGCTCCTTAGCATCTTGCATTATAGAGGGCCAATAATAGCCAGCCAATAAAACTCTTCTTGTTAGAGCCCTGAATCCATAGTGAGCTGATCCTTCACCATCATGTAATTCGGAGAGGACTATTTGAGATTTATCATCCCCCAAACATCGTAAAAGGGGTTTACTATAAGACTTCTTATAAAGAACATCTCTTAGTATGATGAAACCACGAGCCTTGTATTTTACTTTTCTTGCTATCGACTTCTTCGGAGGAAAAATACCATCGTAGAGATACTGCAGGAGAGGAAACCTCAAATCTTGAGGTTGTTTTATTTATACATCGAAAATTTCTTCCTCCTTACCCATATTGAGTTGAATGGAAGGGCACTCTAGCACATGGATCCAAGGGTATGACTCAGCATAGACTATGGTTGCCAAGGAATCTGCTAGTTCATTTTCTGTTCGGGGTATGTGCTCATAAACGATGCTTTTGAACTTAAGTGCCTCATTTTAAAGAAGAAGTAAGTACTTCACTAGTTGCGCCTTTTTTGCCTCAGATTGACCTTGCGCATGGTGGATAAAAAGTTGGGAATCACTCATCAGTTTGACCCTTTTGGCCCCACAAATATGAGCTAACTTCAAGCCAGCTATAGCAGCTTCGTATTCGGACTCATTGTTGGAAGCCCTAAAAGCAAAACATATAGCTTGGTACATTTTGTCACCATACGGAGAGGTCAAGCATACCCCTGCACCACATCCCATAGTACTTGATCCACCATCCGTCCGGACGATCCAGACCTTTTTATCTTTCATCTCAGTAGTTTGCTCTGTATCCCTATCCAGTGGAATTCAACTAAGAAATCAGCCACAACTTGGGCTTTGATTGCTGTTCGAGGAGCAAAATAAATATCGAAGTCCCTCAACTTCACTGACCACTTAGTCATTCTACTTGAAATGTCTGCCTTTTGAAGAACATTTTTCAAGGGATAGGATGTCCGGACGATAATAGGATGAGCCTGAAAATAAGGCCTCATCTTCCTTGCAGCAATTACCAAGGCTAATGCTAACTTTTCGAGCTTTAAATAGCATTTTTCTGCATCTATCAAGCTCTTGCTGATGTAGTACACTCGACGGGGGTAATTATCCACCTCTCTTACCAATACAACACTGATGGCACAACTGGAAACTGCCAAGTATACGAAGAGTGTCTCCCCATCAACAGGTTTAAATAAAGTCTTGGGGGAGGACAGATGTTTCTTAATCTCATTGAAGGCCTTATCACACTGGGAAGTCCACTCAAATCACTTTGCACCCTTTAAAATTTGAAAAAACGGGGCACATCTGTCCGAAGACCTCGAGATGAATCGATTTAAAGCAGCCAACCTCCTAGTCAACCGTTGTACTTCTTTAATATTCCGAGGAGGCTCCATTTGGAATAAAGCATTAAGCTGGTCCGGATCGGGTTGTATCCCTTGCTCACTTATTATATACCTTAGGAATTTCCCGGACTGCACTCCGAACACACACTTCTCTGGATTTGGTTTCAAATTTACTTTTACTAAGTTAGCAAAAGTTTCTTGGAGATCTGCCAAGTGTAGCTCTTCATCCACACTTTTTACCATCATGTCATCAATGTACACCTCCATATTTCTTCCAATTTGATCAGCAAAGGCTTTGTTCACTAACCTCTGATAGGTAGCCCCATCATTTTTTAACCCAAATGGCATCACCTTGTAACAATGAAGACCCATATCAGTGACAAACGTGGTATGCTCCTGATCTTTTGGATCTATTTGAATCTGATTGTACTGAGAGAAGGCATCCATGAAAGACAATAGCTTATTCCCAGAAGTTGAATCCACCAGCTGATCAATCTGGGGGACTGGGTATAAATGTTTTGGGCAAGCACTATTGAGATCTGTCAAATCAATGCACATACGCCACTTGCCATTTTTATTTTTCACCAAGACCGGATTGGCTGTCCACAAAGGATACTGAGACTCCTTTATATGCCCCATTTAGTAAGCCTGTCAACTTCTTGAACAATAACATCGGCCTTTTCCTTGGAAAAAACTCTTCTCTTTTGTACCACATGTGTTATGTCTCTCCGGATGGATAGGTGATGTGATATAATACCGGCTGGAACCCCAGTAACATCAACATTGCACCAAGCAAAAACATGCTGATGGTCTTTCAGGAACTTCAACATTTTACTCTTCAGTTCGGATGACATTTTGGACCCTATCTTAACATTTTTCCCTCTTCCAAAGAATGTGTTTCAACTTCTTCAATCGGTATTAACACTCCAGGGGTCTCTCTAGGGTCATCAATTTCACCCTCACCCCCAGAAAGCCCCTCAAACTGCTATTCTTCATTGATACGAACTGCCCCCAACGTCCGTGGAGCCAGTGCTGTGGCATAATATTCTCTTGCAATCTTTTGGCTGCTCCGAACAACTCCTACTTTCCCTTGAACATCATATTTCAAATATTGGTGGACTGTTGAGGCCACTGCATGCATCCTAGATAGCCAAGACCTCCCTAGAATAGCATTATAACAAGTGGGACAATCCACCATAATAAAAAGTATTCTAACCATCTTCTTAAAAGGGCTCTTGCCCAACAACACTTCCTCTTCGAACTCCCCGATCACATCTGCTGAGCTTCCAGTGAAACCCACAATTGACCTGTCCGAACGCTGAATTATAGTTGGGTTTTTCATCTTTTTGTAAGAGGTTAAAAAGAGGATATTGGTTGAACTCCCAGTATCCACCAAGATTCGTTTTATGTCATTGCCCCCAATGGATGCTCCTATGACAACAACATCTTCATGAGGGCCAACTATATCCCTCAAGTCATCCTCATCGAAAACAATGAAAGGAAATGGAATTTGTGATTGATAGGAGGTCATGCCTCCTTCTAGCTGGGTAGCTAAAGTATGAACGTGCCTCTTCCTTGAAGAAGAAGTGGGTGTTGTCATAGTATCCCCTCCGAAAATTGTGAGTGACTCAAAAAAGCTAATAAGCCCGGAGACTGTTTTACAACGTTCCTCAATGGAACCCACTCTGTTTCGAGTTGGATCAGGATCCAAGTACTCTGACTCTACATTGAATCTTTCGATTATAACCATAGCTCCCTCCGGAGCGGAAGTGCCTGCACTATTTGGACCAGGCCGATGAGCATTATCAGGCCTATTTCCTCCTCTTCTTTTGACATATGCCCCCAGCTTTCCTCTTTCAATTAAATTCTGGACTTCTTGCTTTAAAACAATACAATCGCCGGTGGTATGGCCAGTATCATTATGATACTGACAGAAGGAATTGTTACGATGTTCCCTAGGAGATTGCAGTGCAGTCGACCTTCTATAGTGTACTTCTTCCTTTGTTTTGTCATAAATGGTGGCCACACTTTCTTTCAACTCAGAAAACCACTCCGGTTGAACCCAAGGCCCTCTCTTATTTCTAGATTGTTGACTCTGGGCTGGCGCAGCTGGCTGAGACTGAGCTTTAGCTTTGTTATGACCCTGTCCGGTCTCCCTGGTCTTGTTACTGGACTGATTTCGGTTGGGGTTTGGTGCAACCGGGGCAGACCTCACCTGCCTGTGCACCCTAGTTTTCTTTGTTTCATCAACGTTAATTTGCTTTCCGACCTGATTCAGTAGACCTCCCCAAGTCATGGCTTTCTTTCTGGTCACTGAATCAGCTAAATTTCCAGGGTTTAAGCCCTGCCTTAAAGATGCTATGGCTACTTGCTCAAAGCAATCAGCCAACCCGTTTTTGGTGTTTACAAAACTACTTATGTATTCTTTGAGTGATTCGTTCGGTTCTTGGGCACAATGGATAATCGTGTCCCCATTGCCCTTCAATTCCTTACTTCCAACGAATTGTCTTCGAAAGGCCACCCAAAAGGTATCGAAATTTATAATGCAACCTTGTGGTAGGCTGTTATACCACTTCAGAGCACTCCCCGTAAAGGATTGGGAGAATGCTCTACAGAGTAACTCGTCATCATCATCGAAATTCATCATGAAGTTTTTAAATTGCTCCAAGTGGTTGTCCGGATCTTTACTGCCATCGTATTTCTCCATTTTCGTACTATCGAACCTCTTAGGGAGGTTTCCGGACAGGATCTTGGAAGACAATGGATATTGTCTCCAATTCCGGCCACGACTGAAAACAGTATCCTCATTGGGAGTTGCAAAGATACCTGTTTCATCATGGAAGGCAAAAGAATCCACCAGCATCCGGTCTACATGTCTCCGGCTGTGAGATGATCATTTGCTTATATTCCTCTTTAACTTCCCATGTCTATCCCTTTTTCTTGAATACTTTTTAATCAACTTTTGTTTCTTTTTAGACCGGCCCTCATCACTACAAGAGGATAAGGACTCTTCAACTCCATCCTCGCCCAAGGAGCTACCAGAAGATTCTGAGTCTGAGTCAGAGCTCTCCACTGGCTTGGACCGATGAGAATTTTTGGAGCTAGCATGAGTCTTCTTGGTACTCACATGGGTCTTCGAAGGCTCATGCTCTCTAGGGTTGTCGGTATGATGAGCAACTGATGCCTTTGACTTCTCTTTTATGCCCATCTTCGCCTTCTCTGGCCTCAGAGCCTCTATCTCTCCCTTTAATCTATCACGCTCCTCGATGGTATATTCATCATTTTCACCCACCACTTCGAGTAAAGCTGGTGGTACTTTCGGTGCGTCCGGATTCATTCGGACTGATTTTTTCTGATGGTTTCGAATGTTAGATTTAGGCACCGTCGTGCTCCCACTGTGGTCGCCAATTTGGTGTGGTTTATTTTTGTCTGAGGGTAAGTTTGTAATTTTTGTTTAGAGTTTTGTGGAAGTTTGTGAGTATTTAATGTTTGGGTAGAGTGTAGAGGGATAATTAAGCAGCCTGGTTGTATTTAATTTTCATTACCCTCATTTAATGTTGGTGGTTGGGTATTTATTCCCTTATATTTGGGCCTTATGGGCTTTCGGGTCATGTTTAATGGACCAGGGTCGAGTTTAAGGACCCATTAGTTCTAAGTAGGAGAACAGGAAGCTTAGTCAAGAAATGATTAGGTTTTAAGTACTTTAGTTCTGTTCGAACAGTCCAATGGATGATGGTGTCCGAACTGCCCCTGTCCGGTTGGATAGACATTGTCCGAACTGACCCTATCCGAAGTGGTGACAGAATCCGGACTCATCAAGATACATATTATTTTTTTGCAACCAAATTACACGTAATTACGCAACTACAACACAGTTGATTTTTAGAAACCAAGATATACGTAATTACACAACTAGAATACTATTGCTTTTTCCAGACTAATTTTGCACTCCAATCAACATATTTTTTCACCTAGATAGAGTCTAATTTTTTATTCAAAAAAATTTATCTTTCATGGATCTAGTTTTGTTCGTCTTAAGAAACCAAAATCAATGGTATTTTCATATTTGTTAGAACTATGGTTTGAAGTATATGACATTTAAAAAATACAAAAAACTGGAAAAAGAAAATAAGGGTATATTGGTATTAACATAAAGGACAAGGTGATTATGTGTACTTTTAAATCAAAATCAATTGGTTATTTGTACTTTATCAAACTTTAGATGGTTACTGATAAATAAGTTTGTGTTGGATAGTTATTGGTAGATTAACGTAAAATAAATATCAATAATATCAATAGTAAAGTCTAAATTTAAATATCCGGTTAAAAATATATTAAAGTAGATAGTTTATAGTTTTGTTGTTTAAATATATATGATTTTTATATTATGTTGTTGTTTAAACTAGATCTATCTTCTCATAAAGCTTATTTAGATTATTATAGATAAATGATTTATTTTTAGTTATGGGAGACGATTATTATATATTAAAAACTCTTTTTTTTAAATTATGTATAAGCATAAAACTTTAAATTCATATACTAATATACCTAGACCTGATATGTGACACTAATTGTCGTTTTTAAAAACGGTTGGTTTCGAAAAAAAAAAGAAATTATTTCATAAAAGATTATATATCAACAAATTTAAGTTGATTTTGTTGAAGCAGACGAGTACCATTTGCAGACAGACCTCATGCAGCACCAAACTGATCAGGTGCATTTGTTGCAACAGTGGTACGACCACATGGTTGAGGTAACTAGGCTCTAAGGAAGGGTGTATGAA
The DNA here is from genome assembly GCA_036936605.1 of Limnanthes douglasii subsp. nivea. Taxonomy (NCBI): domain Eukaryota; kingdom Viridiplantae; phylum Streptophyta; class Magnoliopsida; order Brassicales; family Limnanthaceae; genus Limnanthes; species Limnanthes douglasii. The sequence goes on from JAUPFV010000004.1 coordinate 30,101,722, forward strand.
CTAGAACAACTACCACTAACGCCTCATCCCATGCGATCAGAAGACGAATAAGACATTGTCTAAGATAAGAAGTTCTCTTCACAAAATCGTACACCAAGAGATTCTTCAACACCTTCAGATACGGGGTTCTACCACCGCACAACCACATAGGTTATTTTCCTTTAGGACCATATACTGATAAATGGGAAAGAAAGAGAAGGCACCACCAAGATCAGTACCTTGTTAGGAACCGTAGTCGATCCTCTATTAGGTATACCATCTCGGGTTATCATTTAGATGGCCAAAAAATCAAACCGTAAATTAAGTTCCATATCGTCTATAATGGCACCTCATAGTACTCACAATATTTTTGAGAGGCCTCAAACATCGTTTTCCAATGTTAAAAGTTCCCTCCAAAGTAAGAGGTATTGTGTACCGTCAAAACCATCTAAAGTTCCAATATATCCAATTATCTGCCATAATATTTTCAAGGTGGGAGCCTCTGTGAGCATGGAATGATGCAAAGTCTACATGGTCATTTATGTTTAAAGGTGCATAATAGCACGCCCCTTTTGGTGAATGAAGTCATTTCCAGGTCATGCCCAACCATGAGGCTCCTTACCTGCCTAGATCCAAGTTCTTGAATTTTATATACCCGACTAACAATGGAAAGTTTCAGTCAGGTCTTTGGGGGGTATGTCGAGCATTAGCAAAACGTTGTCTAGTCGAATTCACCTTTGGGCCTTGAGGTTTTTCTTTGTGAACTACTTTCTAGATTTACACATCTAAATTGAACTTGAACATCACATTAAAAAATTTAAAAATAAAATTGTATTCTTTAACGAGGATGATTATTTGTTCTGCTACAATTTCCCAATAGCCCTCAAGGAGAATGCTCTTACTTATTCAGCCACTTTTCTTAAAATTTCATTCATAATTTTGAAAAACTATTGTCTTATTTTAAGGACCATTTCATTGGTAACAAGATGATATGGGTGCGCCTGTATGATTATACCCACAACTTTCTGAACACCAAAAATGATTTTGAAGACTACAATAATGTTGCGGCTTTTGAGGCTTATAGACAAGATCTCATACCATGCACGATGTCAGAAATTAATGAAAAATAAAATAGTAGTTTTTGGGGATCTTTGATGTAGGTCGAGTCACAAATAAAGGTGAAAAAGATGATAAATTTTTTATTAATCATTCAAAGTATAATAGTCGTTGTTTCGATTGTAGTCGTACCATCTATCTATGTATAGGCCATGAAAAGTAGTGCATTCTTGCATTACAACCAACCCTAATTTATGAGAGATCATTAAGGACACGACCGTAGAGGACAATATTATCGACCCAACTATCACCAAACTTTGGGATATAATGATAGAGCTTATACAAAGCTTACTTTGGGATCCATGAAAAAAAACTAATGATTTAGTTCGATTATACAAATCACTTCATATTCACACGAAGTATTTATTATTTCTACAAATATTATGGTGATCCTGATCATTCTACCAGAAATTGCAGGGAATTAAAAGAGGAAATTTAATATTTGATTGATGAAAAGAGCTAGTATAATTTATCCATAGTCACATGACACCAAAAAAAAATTCCTAAATAGAATGACAACACACCACAACAGTTCGAACACTAAAACTGGCTGGACAAACCATAACGTTATTTGAGCCCCTTACTTTGGTCGCATTGTATATGTCGACCATGATAGTTAAGCATGAATCACAACTTATTATTAATTTTGATAATTATTTATATCATGATCCTAATCAACATGTGTTAATAACTATTGTATGAAATGATTTTTATTCTTGAACTACAACCTCCTCAAGAAAAAAGCATGTCGCTCACTTAGAGATTTAACTTCAAGGTTAGTCTCCCGCATCATAACTGGCAGTTATATTCATATATTATTTTTTATGATGATAACCCTTTTAGGGTAGTCGCCCCCACCAAAATGTTATGATAATAGTTGCTGAAATAAAAAGGATGCAAGTGCAATAAATGTTATTTAATGCAGGTAGTTATGCAAATTCTTATTTAAATTAGTTTATAAAAATATGAGAAACATCTCGATTTGATAAAGGTAGTCGATTTTGTGTGAGAATTTGACATTGATGTACAAAAAGAAGAAATTTCATTATATTTTCATGGTAGTTGATGTAAGATCTCATACCAAGCTATTATTAGTAAATATTGGTTACCCTCGATGCAAACAATGGCTTTAATAATTCATCAGTGTATAAGGTATTATGTGATAGAGGAGTAAGTATTATGTGTAGTAGTTAGTTGTTTGCACTAGAGTGTTATTCAGTTTTCTTCTAAAAAATTATGTAACAATCCAATGGGGTGTCTACTTTTTCAATGAGAGACGGCATTATGAAAATGTCTCAAACCCACTTTAGTGGAAAAAGTAACATATTCAATGCGCTCGAGCGGTAATGTTGTGAAAGACTCAAGATAATTTCCACACTTGGTAAAGCATACGAAGTCTTTTGAAGAAACATAGCTACAAAATGAGTAAAAATTAGGAGTTTGAGTGAGAATCTTATGTACTCTGCATGCTAAAATTTTAGCTTTTTAAACTTATAATCTTGATGTTTTTTTTGGAATTGGATTACTCAAAGATATAATTTTTCATCACTTTACTATCGAATCACGCATGTGCCCAATAAATTAAAAAAATACATCATTTCTCCAAAGAAAAGACTAAGGTTATTTTGGCGAAAGTAGACAGGTAAAACATGGTCTTCCATATTCACGAGCCTTCGTATCCCGTACGAACCAAAAATCTAATCATGGTTTGGAAAACGTTTGGCCAATGCGTATGTGCGTCGAATTAAAAAACTTAAACAAATTTTTCCCAAAAGACATCTTTCATGCAGCACGTATAGAAAATATCATGGATGTTATTTAAAAATACCACCTTTTTTTTATTTCGTGGACGATTACTCGTGTTACAATTAGATTACAGTCCAACTAAATTACCAAGAAGGAACAAACTTTATAAATGAGCACGTCTTGCATTGTTACAATGTAATGCTCTTTCGGACCTTAAAACATATGGGCAACATCAGCGGTTGGTGAAAAATATATTTGTTCAACAGTTCGGTAGAACATGAATTATACTGATGATGTACTAGTAAAAATGGCAGCGACACATACCATCTTGTCGATTTGATGAGTTCAAATATTTGAGCTACTAAACCTTGACTTTAATCCGAAGGTTAATTCAGACCAAACCTCTATAATGAAATTCTGAATATGACAAATATATTAAGTATTGACTAAGCTAGTTGCTAGTCACTTTAAACCATATTACTAATGGGTCCTTAAACTTGACCCGACTTCATGACCCGACCTAATAAGCCCATGGGTCAGTGATTAAGTATAAATACCCCAACCACTTTCATTAAAGAGGGTAATCAGAATTTATTACTAGTAGACATCTTAATTATCTCGCTACTCTTCACACTAAACATAAAACACCACAAAATATCTAAAACACCTTTTAAACACTTTACTAGATTACCCTCAGGCAGAAATAAACCACACCAGTATTATGTTCTAGGTTGCCTTCCGGAGGCAAGTTTTGGAAGTAAGGAACTTAAGGGTAATGGGGACACCATTATCCATTGTCCTCAGGAACTGAACGAGTCCCTGAAGAAGTACATAAGTATTTTTATGAATACGAAAAATGGGTTAGCATATTTATTTGAACAAGTTGTGTTTGCTTCTCTTATGAAAGGTCTAAATCTAGGAAATTTAACTGATTCTGTGACTCAGAAGAAGGCTATGACCTGGGGTGGTTTATTGAACCAAGTGGGAAAACAGATCAATGTAGAACAGACATAGAAAACAAGGATAAACCGTCAAGTGAGGTCTACCACTACAATAACAACTCTTCCAGCTACTAACCAATCCGATAGAGCGCCAAGGAGACCGGACAAGGGTCCAATCGGTCGAGACAGAATTAATCCAACCAAACTCAGAGCCAACAAACAAGAAGTAATAGGGGGCCCTAGGTTCAACCTAAATGGTTTGTCGAGTTGGGGGAAAGTGTGGCTATAGTTTATGATAAGACAAAAAATGAGGTGCCTTTTAGAAAGCCGGCAGCGTTACAGCCCCCCTAGAGAAAACCGGAGCACTCATTTTTGTCAATATCACAATTATATAGGCCATGATACTCAGGATTGTATAGCATTGGAACATGAGGTCTAGAACCTTATTGAGAGGGGCAAGTTGGGAGCCTACATTAAAAAGAAAAGGGGGAACAGACCGGATAATATGCAAAACAATGCTCCCCGGACATGTCCTTCGAATAATCCTGTGACATCTACACGAGAGGGTGCAATTGTGATTGTTGAAAGATTTGATGTAGACTCTGAGTATCTGGATCCAGATCCAGATCAAAATCAGGTGGGGGTGATAACTGGAAAAAACTAAGATAGTTTCCGGACTGATCAATTTATTCGAATCATTAACCATTTTTGGAGCAGATACAGTGACTGCACCTTCCACTTCATCAGGGAGAGGCATGTCCACAATTTTGCCACCCAGTTAGATGGTGGAATGTCTTCCCATCAGTGCCAATCCCCATCCCCATTCATAGTTTTTGATGAGGATGACTCGAGGGACATTGCAGGAGGATGCGCTGGTTATATGGGCTTCAATAAGGGGAAATGATATACGCCAAATTCTGATTGATACTTGCACTTCGGCAAACATCCTGTTTTTAAGCTTCTACAAGAAAATGAGAAATCCATTTGTTATTCAACGTTCGAACAGAACCATCCTAGGCTTCACAGGAAGTTCTGCATATGTGATCGAGGAGTTCGAAGAGGAAGTGTTGTTGGGAAATGGGCCCTTTAAAAAGATGGTGAGAGTACTGTTTGTTGTGGTGGATTGCCCAACGTCGTATAATGCAATTTTTGGGAGGACTTGGCTCTCCAGAATGGATGTTGTGTCTTCTACGGTCCACCAATGCTTGAAATATGATGTCCGGGGAGAAGTAGGTGTTGTCCGGAGCATTCAAGTGATAGCCAGGGAATGTTACGCAACAGCCCTTGCCCCTAAAACTCTGGGGGCAGTCAGAATTAATAAGTATTAGAAAATATTGGAGCCTTCTAACGAGGAGAATGAGATTGATGATCCCAGGGAGGTTCTCATTGTTATAATACCCATCAAAGAGGTTCAAACTCACTCCCTCGTAGAGGGAAAGAATGTTAAGATTGGCTCAAAGCTAGCACTGGATTTGAAGCACCGGTTGTTATATTTTTTAATGAATAATCAACATTTATTTGCATGGTGCAATAGTGATGTTACCGGAGTACCAGCATATATTATTTCACAAAGGTTGTCAATCCGGAGTGATATTGCACCAGTTGTACAAAAGAGGAGGTCTTTCTCCAAGGAAAAGCAGATGTGATTGTCCAAGAAGTTGACCGGTTAACCAAGATGGGTCACATTACAGAATCATAGTACCCTTTGTGGACTTCCAACCCTGTGTTAGTCAAGAAAAAGAATGGAAAGTGGCGTATGTGTATTGATTTTACTGACCTCAATAGGGCATGCCCTAAGGATCTTATCTCGTTCCTCGGATAAATCAGTTAGTGGATTCTACATCTGGAAACAAGTTTTTGTCCTTCATGGATGCCTTCTCATAGGTACAATCAAATACAAGTAGATCTGAAGGATCAAGATCACACTACATTCATCACAGACAGAGGTCTTCATTGTTACAAGGTAATGCCCTTCGGCTTGAAAAATGTTGGGGCTACTTATCAGAGGCTGGTGAATAAAGCTTTTGCTAATCAGAGCAGAAACATAGAAGTCTAGATAGATGAAATGATGGTTAAAATCTTGGAAGAAGATTCACATATATCTGACCTTCAAGACACATTCTCCAATTTAGAAGCAATGAATTTAAATTTGAACCATGAGAAGTGTGTATTTGGAGTCCGATCTAGAAAATGTTTGGGTTACATAGTAAGTGAAAAGGGAATCCAGCCTGATCCGCATCAGCTTAATGCCTTACTAGCAATGGACCCTCCTTGGAATGTTAAAGAAGTTCGAAGGCTCAAAGGAAGGTTGGTTGCATTGAATATGTTTATCTTAAGTTCATGAGATAAGTGTGCTTCATTCTTCCAAGTGTTGAGAAATGTCAAAGACTTCAATTGGTCCCCACAGTGTGACCAGGCTTTTATTGAAATAAAGAAAAAAATTTCCTCACCCAAAACTCTTTTCAAACCTGTTCGGAAAGAAAAGCTCTATGTGTATCCAATTGTTTCAGAATATGAAATAAGTGTTGTGCTAATAAGGGAGGTGGACAATTACCCTCTTCCAGTGTATTACATCAGTAAGAGTCTGTTGGATGCTGAAAGAAGATACTTGAAATTGGAAAAATTGGCGTTGGCCTTAGTAATTGCAGCAAGAAAAATGGGGCCCAACTTCCAAGCTCATTCTATTGTTGTCCGAACGTCTTTCCTTTTGAAAAATGTTCTTCAAAAAGCTTATGTATCAAGCAGAATGACCAAGTGGTGAGTGGAATTGGGTGATTACGATATTGACTTTGCCCCTCGAACAACGATTAGAGCCCAATCAGTGGCTGACTTCTTGGTGGAGTTTCATGCTGATAGATCCTCCGGACAGGAATCGGGAAACTGTTCTAAAGAGGAATGGCTAGTTCAAACAGATGGTGGATCAAGTATTATGGGCTGTGGAGCAGGAACTTTCCTAACCTCCCCATATGGTGATAGAATGTACCAAACTATATGTTTTGGGTTCAGAGCTTCTAACAATGAGTCTGAATATGAAGTACCATAACTGGTCTTAAGCTAGCTCTCATATGTGGGGCTAAGAGAGTCCGATTAATGATTGATTCTTAATTATTCATCCACAATGATCAAGGGAAGTCTGAAGCAAAGAAAGAACAGTTCATTAAATATTTGCTTATATTGAAAGAAGTGGCAGCAAACTTTAAAAATATTTGCTATGAGCACATTCCTAGATCGGAAAACACTTTTGCAAACTCCTTGGAAACTATAGCCTATTATGAATCCTACCCATGGATTCTTGTACAAGAATGTCTATCTGTACAAATAGATCGGAAGAAAGAGGGTGAAGAAAATATGAATATACTTGTTATTCAACCTAGAGATTGGAAATAGGCTCTTCTTCAGTACATCTCCGATGGAGTTTTACCTCCGGATAAAGCTGTGGCAAAAAAGATTAAGTACAAGGCTCGAGGTATCTTGATACATAGAGAAGTTCTTTACAAAAAGTCTTGGCCTTCTGATTTTCTATTCTTCATTGTTCCCAGAAGGTTTGGTTGGTGGTAAGAACAGTGGTAAATAGTCTCCACTGGTAGGACAAATTTTCATAAAATCAATTTTTTTAGTATCTTTTATTTTTGGTTTTGAATTGGACAGGGTATACTGGATAAAATATCTTTTATCCACCGATTCAACTGTACAAAAAGAAGAGAAACTTGAATTCGAAATTCCTTCTTTTCTTTTTGATGAAAAAAATGGTGTCAAAATTTTTAATTTTTTTTAAGGGTTTTATTTTTTTTATTATCAACCAAATATTTAACAATTTCTTCCGTATAAATTGACACATATGGTTTTTTTCATTGTTTAATTCAGTGAAATAAGAAGAGTCGTGTTTCGGTATCACCCAATTGTCTTCGTCTTTAACACTGACTTCATCTTCATCGTTGTAGATATCATAAATTGGATCTCCCAAATCCGACCAAGTTTCATTCGGAATTTCACCATGGCAGTCAGCCTCATACTCATCAAAGAGTGGATGTTCGAGTATCGACGACTCCTCCATGTCACCAGCAACTACTTGATGGATTTTCTTCCCTATTGGATTTTTCAAATTGTAGCTATGGTTGTGGTTGGATTTTGTGAAAAAAACTTTCGCCTTTGACTTTCTGATTGGAGTTTGGAATCCGATGGCGGTTATCTTCTCTATATCTTCCATCGCTTTTTTTATTTGATATCGCAACAAACTCATCTGTTGACCAAACTGCGATCGTAACTGACCGAATTCATCACGCTTGACTGATTCGATGATCGGAAGAGTGGACTTCCCCCGAAAAGATCGTTTTGGCGGCATACCATCGTTACCCACGCCGTAGGAACTCAAGCTCTGATACCAATATGGTGGCGACTGGTTTTGAAACACAGTCGTCGGCTGTAGAAATCAAGAAGAAGGATACTAAACATTAGATATATACCATACCCTAGGTTAGAATATAAGATACTCGGAGACTAAGAGAAAAATCTCAATTTTTATTCATCAAAGTCTGAAAACAAAAGTAGGGTTTGAGGCACCTTAAATAGGAATCACATAAATCCCTAATATAAAATATGGAAACAAAAATAAACGTAATTAAATAATATCCTATTAAATCTGAATGTAATCAGATTTAATTTGCTATCTTAAATAAATTTGTAAAACATAAAAGTTAAAATAAAACTAAAACTAAAACTAAAATATTTAAATACATTTTTGTAGAGGTCTTCTGCCTACATCAGATTAAGTACAAGGCTCGAGGTTTCTTGATACATAGAGAAGTTCTTTACAAAAATTATTTCAGTAGGCTTCTCCTACGTTGTTTAGGGTTTGAAGAATCTCAAGTTGTATTGTCTGAACTACATGATGGGGAAGGTTCTGCACACTGTGGCTATAGAGCTTTGACCCGGAGAGTCTTGTTGCAGGATACTACTGGTCAACCATAATGACAGATGCCAAAGAAATGATGAATAAATGTGATTCTTGTCAAAAGTATAGGAATAAAATTCATGTGCCAGCAGTACCTATGGAGTCATATCTGAACCAGTACCCTTTTCCAGATGGAGTATGGATCTAGTGGGGCCTCTTCTTATGGCATCTGGTGGATGTAGGATAATCATAGTTGCTATTGACTATTTCTCTAAGTGGATATAGGCAGCTCCTTTGGCTGGAACCACTTCGAATATAGTTATTAAATTCATCTTATATAACATATGTTGTAGGTTTGGGGTTCCCCAGAAGATTACTAGAGACAATGGGCCACAGTTTGATAATAAAGACATTGAAGCCTTTTATAGCTCTAGAAGAATTCAACATTGTTTTTCTTCTCCTTTTCACCCTGAAGGAAATGTCCAAGTTGAGGTTGCAAATAGAACTATCTTGTCCGGATTAAAGTAGAATCTGGAAGGAGCTGCATGAAGTATTGTGGGCCTATCGAACTACTCATTGGGTTGCCACATAAGAGTCTCCTTTTGGTTTGGTATATGGGATGAATGCAATTAATCCCATAGAGGCTACTTTATATCACACGGAGTCCAAAACTATTCCGAATAGGCTAATCATGTAGCAATTAGGAATCAGTTGGAATTGATAGAAGAGAAAAGGGTTAAAGCGCATCTGAGAACAGCGCACTACCAAGGCTTAATGAGAAGCAGATTTGCTTCCAAGGTTAAAAGAAGGGATTTTCAAATAGGGGACAAATTTTTAAGAAAAGTCTTTTTACACACCAAAGAAAAACAGTTCGGTAAGCTAGCTCCGAACTGGGAAGGCCCTTTATGTGGTCTGTGAAAAAGTTAAACCAGGAACATATAGGCTCCAAGACAAAGTAGGGAGAGCTCTAAAGCACCCATGGAATATTGAGCATCACAGGTTATAGTTAGAATAGAACTCTTTTGTAAATATTTACTTTTTAAATACCAATGTAAATATTAGGGGGCATACTCTTTCCTACCCCGGTGGCGCGGGGAGGTTTTAATGAGGTGTCCAGGTTTTTCAATAATAGATGATGCATTCTTCGAAAAATCTGGTGCAATTTTGTTTCAATTCAGATATTAAATGCTTATTCAACACCCTGGCTCTCAAGACTTCTTAAGTTGATCAGATATGCTTAACATTGTATCACATTTATTAAACACATGTGATCGGAGATGTTGGGTACTTTTATTCACTTCTGAAATATCAAAGACTATTTAAATATTGGCCATAAAATATTTAAACAAAAAGGAAATGTGATAATTAAAATCTGATCGGACTCAAACCGATCAATAGTACAAAAGATGCCTTGGTCATCCAAGGACTTTAGTATTTCAAAACAAAAAGTACATAATGAAACCTTAGGGCTTGTTCCCTTCGGATTTTTCTTCACCTCCATCTTTTTTGGGACTTTTGAGTTCAGCATTTGAACTCTCACCCATTTCTTTATCGTCATCAGAGTCTATCCCACTGGAGTAGTTATGCTTATCCACATCAACCATTGTATGAAAATGGAGATTTCTATAAAGGACTACGGGTCCTTTTAGGAAAAGTCTCATGGAGCAGTAGGAACATATCGGATTTTATCCCATCATCCCTCTTCTCTAGAGAGTCCACTATTCCATCAGCATACTTTTGTATGCCTGCGACTATGGCTTAAGCTTGTTAGTGTTCCAGGGCCTCTTTCTCTTTGGTCTTCTCTTCGACAGTATTCTCCAAATTAACCTTCTCATTGGACAAAGTCATGATAGTACCGTCCTTATTTTTCAATTACTCTTTCAAAGTTGTGAGGTATTTTGAAGAAGAGGTCTCCAGGTTGGAGTATTTGATTTGAAGCTCCTTGCTGGTCGTTTCTGGCTTGAGCAGTTGGGTAGCTAGCTCTTCTTTCTCCTTCTTCAATAACCCTATGCTTTGTTGAGCATTAAGAAGATCATTTGAAAAGTTTTGCTTGTCTGTGGTTAGTGAATTGATGGTACCAGTTTGAGACCTTACCTGTCTCTCCAGATCAAGCACTGGTCGGATATAGCCTAATAGGGCATGACTCAAAGTATGTTGCTCCCCGGATATGGCATAGGTCTTCCCATTATGAGTCACCACACTAGAATAACTGGGAGGACGGTAAGGCCCTGCGAAGTCATATTTCTCTAGATCATTGAAATAAATATTGATGTCTTGAAAAGCATCAAGATCTACCTCATCATTTTCATCACCAGCAACATGTCCAGAGTGGAGATCAGTTGAAATTTCCTCCTGCAAGGTAGAATCAGTAGGAGTTGGGTGAAGGACTTCACGAGGGCGAAGGATTATCTCTGATCCTAGAGTAACTTTATTTTTCTTGGCATTTTTCTCACAACTGTTGGTCTTACGCTTTTTGTCCTTCTTCGGAGGCTTCAGTAGGTTGTTTGACCCATCAACTTCTTTTACAGTTACTTCTACTGCTTCCAGCAAAGTAGTGTTAATACCTCCCTGTTCTCTGAATCGGTCCCTTCAATAGTCTTTTGGGCTGGGTCTGTTGTAGCCTTCTTCTTCTTCTTCTTCTTCTTCTTCTTCTTCTTCTTCTTTTTGTTCTTCATCTTACCAGAGGCTTTGGCCCTGGAAGGCAGGTATAACTTGGCATCCTTGACCTCTGTTCTCCTTAGGATCACATCTACGGGGGAAGTGGTAGTCCACTTTTCCCAGGTGAGATCTCTTTTACCTGTGGAGTTCCACAGGTGAGACCTCACAAAGTTACCTGATTTGAAACAATTGTGAAAAGCATTGCTCCAATTCTCCGAAACCCAAGCGTTCAACTTGGCATAAGTATCATATCCTTCCTCCAAGTAATCTGAGCACACCTTCGGAAGTACTAAAATGAAATATGAGTTAGTTCGAATTAAAAACTTATCGCTTGAAAGATAAAAGAAGAAATAAAATAATTCACCAGTGCTTTTCCAACGACTGGTCAAAAGGATTGGGTTTGAGTCAGCCTTGATCTTCTTGCCATTCTCTCAATCCCCACTAATAAATGGGAATTGCATCCTACAGGGTTTTTTTTGGACTCTAAGAGATCATCCATTACCTTATAATTGTTCCCCATGTTGTAATGATAGAAGGGGATCTGATGGTTTTTACACAAGCTTGCCAATGCAGCAAACTGTTCCATAGGTAGTGGAATCTTGGACAGCATGGACGTCATGATGCAGGCCAGAAGGGTATACCAAGCATTGGGGCTCAGTTGGTTGTGGAAAATCTTAATCAGATGGAAGTATCTGACTATCTCTGGGTTCAAAGAGAACTGAAGTCCCCAGTTCAACACTTCAGTGTAAACCATCACTTCATTTAGCTTACAATCCATTAGGGTCTCTAGAGTGATCGAAATCCTCACTTTTACAGACTCTGAGATCCACCACTTAGTGCAGATCCGACCTAGCTCAGCTGTGTGGGTATACACATAGGTAATGTTTTGAAGGGCCAGCAAGTATTTTACGCTGACCTTCTTGAAGCAGGGACCCACTTTGCCCTCCAAGCTCTCCGGAAGAGCATCCGGATGAGACAGACCCACCTTGGTCTTGCCTTTCTAGTCTGAAGATGTATCTCCTATTTGATCGGACGCCTCAGCCTCGAAAGGGGCTTCTTCTGTACTATCTTCCACAGTTTCTTCCATCACCGTGGAAGGCTGTTCGGATGGCTTTGAGGATGGTTGTTCGGATGGTTTTGCAGATGGTTGTTCAGAGGGTTGTGCAGGTGACAATTCGGTTAATTTGGTTTATGCTAGGGGCTGTTGCCCGGATGGTTTAGCCCGTGGCTTAGATTTTATTGCCTCCGAGCTGGAGGGCTGTGAAGATGTGGGAGTGGATTTTGGTTTAGACTGACGTGTGACCCGACGAGGGGTTAATTTGTTTATAGATTATCTGTGTTTGACCCCATCGCGATGAAAAGTGAGGGCTTTCTTATGCTAGAAATAGTTTTTTCCTTAGGTAAAGGATTTTAGGACTCCTGGAATGAGGACCCAGATGGAAGAGGTAAAATGGCTGCTACAAATGGAAATTTGCTAACCTTGGAAGGTTTTGAGGAAGTTAAACCTTGATCTTTATCCAATTGTGGTTTATTACTTCTTTCGATAAGTGAAACAGGGAGATCAGTAGCAATGCGTTTGTCTCTTGCAAATTTTTGCGCTTTCACTAACTCAGATAAATTCAACCAACCTCCTTTTACTAAGGCGCTTCTGGCTGTGAACATATAGGATTCGAGAACAAATTTGAAGATGAAATGAGCTTGCTCTCTCTACGACCTAGGAGAAGGTAAATTGATTTTAAGCAATGATTAAAGGCTGCAAGGCGTGAAAGTTAAAGCCTAGGTAACTTTCTAGCTTAGTGGGTACAAGATTCAAAGGGGGGGGGGGAAACAGATGAGAGGTCGAACCAAAGACTAACACATGTCTCACGATTTAAGAAAAACTCTTAGAATTCTGAATTGAGAAATCAGTTCCACTAAAATTCGAATAGGGTCACTCTTGAAGGAAACATTTTACATTTCGAACAAAACAACAGATCGGAAAATGCTGGTATTGGTTTTCTGAGTTTTAGCTCTTCCAAAGATCCTTTGCAAGACCTAAAGGGGCTACTGATGAGTTCAGATATTTGAGCTACTGATGAGTTTGGACCAAACCTCTATAATGAAATTCCGAACATGACAAATGTATTAAGTATTGACTAAGCTAGTTGTTAGCCACTTTAAACCAGATTACTAATGGATCCTTAAACTTGACCCGACTTCATGACCCGACCCAATAAGCCCATGGGTTAGTAATTAAGTATAAATACCCCAATCACTTTCATTAAAGAGGGTAATAAGAATTTATTACTAGTAGGCAGCTTAATTATCTCTCTACTTTTCACACTCAACACAAAACACCACAAAATACCCAAAACACCTTTTAAACACTTTACTAGATTACCCTCAGGCAGAAATAAACCACACCAATATTAACCCAAACCTAAACTAAGAGAATATGAACTTCGGGGTATGGTTTATAAAATTATAGGGTTCATGATGAGAAAAAATAGAATTAAGGCTATCATATTCTAACTATCAGCCCTAGCTGCCATAGAGCTACCTTGGTTTATTAAGGAGGTTAATATTTTAGATTATCGGTTGTAAATGTTAAATTTGTTATATCAAGTTCCTTTGACAAGTATTTTAGATTCTTACAAGTATTGAAAGGGGTAGTAATGTTCAACTGGACAATGGAATGTGATGCGAATTTTAACAAAATAAAGGATCCTTTAGCTTATCTGGAGATTATATCTAAATTGATTCTAAAGATGGATATTTACCCTTATTTAATAGTATCGGACAACGCAGTCAGTACGGTCCTTTGATAAGGAGAAGGTACCTTGAAAAATATTATTTACATGTATATGATGAAGGATTACCTCATCAAAATAAATATCAATGATCAAATAACGAATAACTCAAGGATATAAAAAATCTATTATATTTCACTGAAATCTCTCAAATATTTTGTTCACCTTCATAAATGAAGGGTAAGTCCTTATTTATAACATAAATTATCCAAAATAATATGGATGAATGACATGCGTCTTATAAGTCATGTGGTATTCATCCATTACATTCTCATATTTGAGAATTATTGGTTTACCCTATAACTATGTAAGGTCATACTATAATCTCTTCATAAACCTAGAATCTTTTTGAATACTTTTTTGTCACGTAGTCTCCATCACTCTCTCATTTTGTTTATTTTACCTTAAGTTCATCCATTTAGCTTGTCTAGCCTTATCTTAAAGATCTCATTCTTTTAGTCTATTCAGCTTGTTCATATTCAATTCTATATTTGTATCTTGTCCAACTTCATGTAACTAATCATACTTGTCCTTACTCGTTTACCCTTCTCTTTACATATTTTTATCTGTTTAATTTTTCTGGCTTGTTCTAGCTCATCAAGCTTGCTCTTTATATCATATCTATCTCATGTAGCTCACCAAACCAACTCATTGCCATGTCTCCTTATAGCTCATCAAGCTTGCTCTTTCCATCAACTTACTTATTTCCATGTTTTGTTATAGCTCGCCATGTTTATGTTTAAACACTTTACTTATAATTGATATCATATTACACACCATTTACGAATCTTTACCACTTAAATAAGGATATAAACCATGTATCAAAATATTCTCTTATCAACCCCTCCCCCGGCCTTTAGTCATTGAATTAAATAAATTTTATATATTTAAAGATAATCAATATGACTCTGCCGAGGTAAGGCTCTTCCATTTTATCAATCTTTTCATCATTTCTTCTTTGATTAAAGTAAATGTTTACACAATCCAATCTCATCCTATAAAATCACACATATTCAACTTATCTACGCATTTTTTTTATTTGCATATTGCATCCAAACCATTCATTGTCATCATATATTAACGTTTAAGATTAAACGGTTAACGGATGTGATATGAAAAACCTCTTAGATTCACTACTAGCTTATTAGACTAGACATTTATATAAATTGTTGATCTTACCTTGATTCTATGATAAATATTTATTCCAACTTAGCTATATAAGTATAATATTAAATATAATAACTTTTTTTATATTTTCTTTTTCATAACTTCTCTTTCTAAAAATTTCTCTCATTAATTACTCATTATAAGACAACACATCTGGTTTTATTGATATGATGATTTATTTCATTTTCTCAATCATCAAATTCAAATCTTGTCATATATATTCATCACCCCTTAATATTTACTTATTAATTATAATAATATGGGAGGAACAATTCATGAATCAATGGTGTATCTTCGTTCGTTATGTAGCATGTCTGTTGCCCAACCAGATTTACAAAATAACCAAGAAGGTGGTTAATGTGATGACCAAGAGAGTGGTTAATGTGATGACCAATATAGTCGTTCAAATAATCCATCTAATAATAGTTCATAAACATATTTTAAAAAAATCATCATCAATAGCCCTATCATCTATCTTAAGTTGCGTACCAAAAATAAAATTTCTTGAATGATCAAATGAAACTTATGAATATAAAGAGATAATGAATTCTTTTATGCACTATATTTTGAACCCGCATTTCGTTGACGAATGGTTCATTGACTCAATTGGCTCATAAGATATGTGTACGTATAAAGAATGGTTTAGTTTTATGAAATTTATTGAAGGTGTAAG
Source organism: Limnanthes douglasii subsp. nivea (assembly GCA_036936605.1). NCBI lineage: Eukaryota > Viridiplantae > Streptophyta > Magnoliopsida > Brassicales > Limnanthaceae > Limnanthes > Limnanthes douglasii. The sequence continues at coordinate 30,117,682 of JAUPFV010000004.1, forward strand.
AATATTGATGAGAATTGATATGTTGTATAAAAATATATAAATTGGAAACTTTGAGCTATAATTTAGTAATAACTTGATTCATGAACTTACAAATGTTTAAAAACACAATGTGGGGTTCAAAGTAGAACTAGTTGCAAATATATATGTTCAACAATAAGGGAATTTACTACAATAAAGAGTTATATTTCGTTATTAAACATTTATATATTCAGGTTTTATTGGCAGTAGTAGCTCATTTGATATTGAATTAACAGAGATTGATTTAAAAATGTTTTCTTACATAGAAAATTCTCGATGATAATATATAAAACAAGATGGTCACATCATTGTTGGAAAAGAAAACTATGGTTTTAGTTTATAAAATTACTTATATGGCTTGAATTGTACTTGAGATTTGACGAGTTTATACAACAATAATACTTATTCCAGAATTAGTTTAATCATTGTGTATACTTTTAAAAAAATGATGTTGGTTTATTCATTTATCTATTACTATATGTTGATGACATAATTATTGATGAGAATAATGAAAAAAAAATTATAAATCAAATATTGAGTTAAGTTTTGAAATTGGGATGAAATATCTTGATAAATCTAAGAAGATATTCGGGGTAAAATTAACTAGAGATAAATCAAGGAGTATAACGTGATTGATAAAAGAACAATATTTTCTAAATGTTCTAAAATATTCTAGTATCGATGAGAAGACCAAATCAGAAAGCACTTATTTGGTTGTGAATTTGAAACTCAATGCTTTTTAGTCTCTTAAGTACATACGAAGAGATATATTACAGTAAAACCTTTATAAATTAATAATATTAGGACCATAATATTTTATTAATTTATCGAGATATTATTATATCGATAAATTAATAATTTATTAATTTAAAGAGGTGTTGCGTATGACCTTTAAATTTCTACGTTCAATATACTATTTTTACAATGTATCTTAGTTAAAAATGAAAATAAATTACAAAAGCAAGTTCCAAATAACATTCGATGAATGTACATTCACAAATTGATTGAATTTGTCAAGTTCATTTTTTAATAAGTAAAAATTTAGTTCATGGTACCAAAAAGTTGGTCCATAGTATCAACGCTGTATATTAATCATGGTCAGAAATTGATAAATATAAAATGTTCATTGATTTTGTTTTAAATTATATCAACAATGGCTCATAAACTAAAAGGTTTTCAAAATCAACAATGACCAATCAACAACGAAAACTATTGTGCGAGTATAAAAAATATCACAAATGATGCAATCAACATGATTTGGTACAGTGGGTTGACGAAACTCTTAATTTGAAAATGAATTAAGGAACAATATCAAACATTTTAAAATGATATTTTTAAGGGATCATCAAAGTTCCTATCAACTAACTTTGACAAATGTGGATCTTCCAAGCGTCATAAACTAGCCAAGTACATGGACATATAGAAATTTGTTTATGAGTGGTTTCTCGAACATTAAGAGCATATGAATATAACAGGAAAGCTAACCATAGAGAAGACGGTTGAGGCGCTAAAGCTTTTGTGTCCACATAATTATTCATAACATAAACTTTCACAAGGCTGGCTTGAGAAATTCAAGTTAAGACATGGTGTCAAATCATATCGCCGCTTCAGATAAAATGTCTTAGTCGACATATATGACATGGAGAAGAAAATGGAGCCTATAAGGGAAAACATTATCAATTTCCTATGATAAATATTTTTAATATGGATTTAAATGGTTTGTTTTACAGGTTACAAGCTGATCATTCATTTACAAGAAAACAAATTGAAGGTAGGAAACATGACAAAGAAAGACTTACAATTGTTATTTGTTGTAATAAAGATGATTCGAAAAAACTTCCGCTTTGGATCATTGGTAAGTATGCATAGACACTTGTTTTAAGAATATCAACATGAATATTAGATTTTGAATATCGTGCCAACAAAAGAGCATGAATGACTGGGTTACTTTTCAAATAATATGTTTGTTGGATGGATGAACAAATGTACGGTCGAAAAAATCTCTTGGTAGTGGATAATTATCCAGCTCATTCAAATAATAATTAAGGGTTGTAAAACATTGAGTTATTTTTTCTAGTGCGAAACACGACTTCAAAAAATCAACCATGTGATGCTAGGATAATTAGAGTCTTTAAAATGTATTATCGTAAAAGGTTTTACAATTGATTTTGGAAGGTTATGAGTTGGATATTTCTTATTCAGAAAAAATTAATGTTTTGGATGTTATCAATTTGGTTGTCTCAGCTTGGAGAAATGTGTAAAAAGAGGCCATAACAAATTTCTTTTGATACTATAAAAAGATTTTGGAGAATCTAATTGGATCAAATGATTTAAACGATGTAAATTTTGTACAAGATATTTCTGAGCTCGAGAACTTGATTACGGGTATGGATTATTGGCACAAAATGGATATGAATCACTTGCTAGGTTATCATGGTGAGATTAATGAATGTTACAAGGTTCAAAGGATTAAAGAAATTATGGTGGATACCATTCAATATCTATTCGATGACGAAGTTGAGAATGATTCAATAACTTTGGAACCGACTACTCTCAAAGAAGCATTACAAGTGGAAACAACTATTCACAACTTTTTGTTGCAATACGAGAAGACAATGCCCAAAATCGTAAGTGTTATGAGGATAAAAATATGAAATCAATATATATATTTGAAGTTCAACAACAAATAAATGACTATAGATTCATTTTTAGTACAAATGAATTGACTTTGTCAAGTTCATTCAAATATTTTAGTAATTATTAATTTATAGTTTCGTTTGGACCAATATATATCCACTGAGATTTCAAAACATTTATTATCTTACTATTTTATCGATTGGGGGCCAATTTTATATCAATCAAAAGGTGAAACTTGACAAATTATTAATTTTATCAAGGTTATTAATTTATAGAGTATTAGTTTGTAGATATTTTACCGTATATGATTAATATAGTTTATATTGGTGTTGTTAGCAGTTGATGTATATCATACTTTGTAGAATTCATATAGGATTTACTTGTCTATGTATCGTTCCATTTGATCTTTTAGGTCCTGCGTCACCTCGACGGTTATGTCACAATGTCCTTAAAGCTTATATGCGATGTATAGACTTCTGCAACCATGACATAGTTGTTTACTTGAACATAAATGAAATTTCCTTTGTTTCTACTTTCTAAAATAAAAGAAAGGGGAATGCTTAAAAAGAAAGAGGTCTTTTTTACGAGGTACAACTAGAAATTCCTATTTATTTTTTAGTGAATCGACCATAGATCAATCCCCTTTTTCATTTGGGA